>JAXGGA010024795.1:0-11489 GCA_038373865.1 Uloborus plumipes | reverse complement strand
TAAAAAAGCCCTTGGGAAGAAAAGTCCGAATTCACAGGTAATTCCAAGAAAGTCCTTGAAGATGCCCCACGTTGGGCGCCAAAATTGTAACGAGTCCGTAGCACCTTCAACTTTCTTCAAATGAGCATTCCAATCTTGAGGAAGTAACTATAAATTTATTTACAAGTATGTACACTATTTACAACAAGAGCAGAAAACAATTGCTAAACATCAGCAATTAGGCAGCAAACACTACACTGTACTCTCAACAGTAATTCAGCACCACGTATCTAACGTGAACAGTAATTAAGCAATTACAAAAGCAAAACAAACATTCGCCCTAGCGAATAAAAACGAGCCTCTCAGAAATCCAATCTGAGAAAAACTGACTGACTTGTGTTCAAGGCCAGCTATTTATACACGGAAAGAATTCCCGACAACTTTCTAGTAATATCTGGAATATTCCAAATCATTCATAACTTTAAACAATTCATTCAAGAAAACGCTAGAAATAAAAAGAAAAACACCACTCCGAGCGAAAATTTCTTCACGCTTATTAAAGTTAGGGCAAGTGTAAAAACTACAAAGTGTTACGGGGCCGGTATACAAGTGATAAAAGTGATATCTTCAGATACTTTTGCAACATGACGTCAGATAAAACCAAAACTAATGAAAATGATGCAAGGCAGGAAAAACAACAACTATTTACAAGATTTGTAACAATATCAACCCAAAAGTGATTTCGTCAAGATTATTCATCACTGCTAGTCGCTTCTAACAGAGTAATTGAACTACTTCGCAAAATACTTCATCACCTACACGTGTCTGCCAAATAAAAGAGCTGTTAATAACAAGTATTTGACAACTAAATAATCAATGCTCTTAATACAGTTTTTATGGGTAGAATGATTTGCCAACTAGAGACAATTACAGAAAAAAAATGATTCCACTGACACAACTGACTATCGGCGAAATATTCCGTCAATATAAGTTTACGGTGCGGTAAACACTTCATTTTATTGTAATATTTTCAAAAAAGTTTAGTGAATTTTTAACAGTGTGTTGCGTCAACGCCCCTCAGGAAGGGGGGATTTGGCTTATTGTAATCCTAGGGTAGGAGAAAACACTAACTATGCCTAAGCAGAAACATTTTCAAAATAACTTTCCTCAGAAAAAGATCATTTTTCATGACTTAGAATCGACTCTTCTTAAAATTCATGATGCCAAAAACGGAACCTTTTCAGAGAAACAATAAAGACAAAAACACATCCTTCTAGAAAATCCCGATCGCAGAAGCGAATTGTTGAGTAAATTATTTGTTTATCATAGCTCAGGAACTCATCACAAGTCAAGAACTCATTCTAAGAAACATCGAATAAAATTTTAAAAATCTGTACCCATCAAGTTATCTTTCAAATGCACTTTTCGGTATGAATATGTTAACATAAACTCTACTATGTTCGATGTCATCTGCAAAATTTATGCAACTTTAGGAATACTTGAAATAGCTGTAACCATGCAACAGTGGAAACATTTGAATAATATTATTTTGTTTGCAGCCTTTCTAAAAGTTTTTCTAAGCAAATTTTGCGTGATATTCGACTATTAAATCTAAAACGAGCAAAAAATAAATAAACGTTCGATGTGCTGTGTTTTCTACACTAGCCACAACTGTAAAATATTTTTGAGCTGTAGGCTAATAACTACGAAGATGTAATTCTGGTAAGGGAAATATTTGTGGTGGGAAAAAAAACAATTGTGCTCTCTTCTTCCTTTGTATATACGGAGTAAAAAAAAACATATTCAAGAAATTGGAATAATAAGAATTAAATTAAATTATTTTAAAAAGAAATTTCAAAATACACTATTAATAATTGTTTTCTTGTACAATAAATCTGTCAAGAAAAATTGCAATTAAATATTGGAAACAGGCTAAACCAGTAAAATATTCTCATTCAAAATGGTTTCTAGCAGAGAGAGACTTTCACGGGAATGTGAGCTCCTAAAACAAGTTCCGTTATGAAAAGAAAATAATTCTCTTGGGGTTACCAGATTCGAACCTGTAAAGTTCAATCAAAATAGAGAACCTACAAGAAAAATTAAGACAATTTTCCGATATTTTTTTTAACATCAAGTTCTTATGTTGCGTGGAATCTCCCTCCTGTGCTTTGATATGTGTTTGATCATCGTAGTTGCACTTTCCTATAATCAGCTTCGCTCTGTTATTTTCTAGTCAATACCAAAGGATCAATTTAAATTTATTTAGCTATGGTGGCTTCTCGCTTTTACCGCAATTCACGTTCATGAACTATTCAGCAGCATACGAACAACGAAATCGAACAGAACCTGGTTTCATTGTTCTATTTCTATGCCTTTTGTGGTATAGGGATCTTAAGCGATTCCAACGAGCTTAAGGTTGTAATGGATAAAAGATAGCTTAACAAAACCACGCAAAGCGCTCTGAAGAAAAATCTTCATCAATGTGAGGTTTCCTAAGAAGCCCAATAAGATAAATGACTGGAAATTGCTGAGCACCTATGTATACTGGAGTTGAATTCAGATCAACGAAGGTCTCCGTCAAAAAAATTATGTAAACCGCGTTTGAAATAACTCTGTTCAAAGTAAGACCGGGAACAAGAACAATGCAAAATATCCTCGAAAGAGATAATGATATGAGTTTGATCACGAAACATAAAAGTAACATCCAATAAATATTATTAGCGCAAGGACATAGACAAAATCGTGAATGATGGCATCCAAAGAGTTTTGGTTAATGACAGGGTTTTATTTCTAATGAAAGAATCATTATACTGCTGTGCTAAGAGCAAAAGTGGTATCTGCAGCCAAGCTCAAACTGAGATATAGCTCTTTAAAGTTTTGCTCCACCATGTATTTGATTTAGATGAAACCTTTTCAGAATTTTTTGAAAAATATTTCCCGTTTTCAAATGATCATATAACTTTGTCTTTTGAAAAAATACGTCACAAAGAGCCACCAGTTGGCGATAACTAAATTTTGTTTAAAAGTGCAGATGCGACTTTTGTGCTTAGCACGGCAGTATGCTGTAGTGATATGCACAAAAGTCGTATCTGCACTTTTTAGCAAAATTGATGAACTGTGACCAGGTGGTTCTTTGTGATGCATTTTACCTACATCCAATGTTTTATCGTCATTTAAGAACGGGAAATAATTTTTGTTAATAATTCTGAAAAAGTATCAACATCAACTGAATCAAATCCATAGTGGCGCGAAACTTCAAAGAGTAATACGAGTAACTCAGTTTGAGCTGGACTGCAAATGCCACTTTTGCGTTTAACACGGCAATATACACTTTGACACTCCTTTTAATGCATAAATGGTTTGAGTTTTGTCTAGTGTGAGAAAATAACTGAAGATTGAAAAGAAGTGAAGGAATGCACCTACCGACTGCCGTAGAATGACTGCCAGGGTCTTTTCGTAAGCCGGCAGTCGGAGTCGGTGTCCAAATTCATTCAAGACACCAGGACATTACATACAATAAAAATTGTACAAGACAAATAACAGTGTACAATACAAAAACAGCAAGACAAAAGACTTACAAAAACACAGAGATATGAAAAGATGACAATACGAAACAAAGATAAAAAATTAAAAAATAAAGGCAAATTCACCAAGTGAATGAAAAGGTGTGCGCAAAAATATTATGGGCTAAGATCACGTGTTGGACGGAAGATTGTATAAAAAGGGGTAGGTGAGAGAAATTTAATCAGAAGATGTCATGTAATAAGAAGTAAAGGAGTGAAGTGCCCTTGAGCTCCCGTGAAAATTAAATGGGCGATTTAGTTCTAGCTGACACATCTATATACTGTTGCAGAAAACACGCTGTAAAGACTCTCAGTATGTTAGATCCTTGTTTCATAGCATAAACTTTCTGAGGAACAGGAACTCAATGCAACAAGCTGACATCCCAGTTATGCTCTCCAGAGACGGCAGTTCCTTCCTTTTTCCCGACTCATCAGTCTGGAATCGACAGTAACCGAGTGGAGGGTAGAAATCATCTCATAGAAGCTAAGGTGTCTCAACAAACTGGTAGTTAAAGTAGACTTAGCACACCAGCGAGTGACCGTACCAGTGATACTGTCCACCTCGTATGAAGGTGTACTTCTGCCTGAGCCCTGCCTTAGGGGAGGCAATTTACTGCTCAAATACCTAAGCTTTTGCCTTCGGTTTACGAGGTGAACCGTCACATTGCTGCGGTGCCTCGATGATGTGTTAGCTCTACTTTAGCTACCAGTTTGTTGGCACTCTAAGCTTCTACAAGATGATTCCTGCTCTCAGCTCGATTAGGTTTAATACTAAATGCCTACTGCTTTCTGGTTTTTAGCACAGAGCAAAATTTCTCCCTTGGTTCACAACGCACTGCCATCTATCGGAGTTCTTCGAGAAAAGAGAAATTAAATTTAAAAATTAGAAAATCAAAACATTCAATTTGAATATTGTTTGGATTTATCACCATAACAACGGCGTCGTCGGATTGCCGCAAGGTGGCGCTCAAAGTGGATCCAATGTCTCCCATATTAGGGCAAGTTTAGTAAGCATTTAGTATTTAAGAGGCGCTGATCAGTGTCGATTCCACTTCACTTTACACTCCAGGGCTCCCCGTACCTGCCCAAACAAGTGGTTTAACCAGGATGGGACACTGAAGAGTGCTCTTTTTGTTTTTATCCTGACCAGAAGCCGAGCAACCACCTGTTCCATTATCCCTGGGTCATATATCCTCTAGTCCATCCACCCGTCCATCAAAATTGTATTAGCGTAAAGTCTAAAAACCACACACACACACACACACACAAATCATGTATTTATCCTAAAACATCAGTCAAGCAGTTATAAATGCTACACTAAAGTGGAAGAAAACTCATGAATGCCGGGATCTGAAGAGTTTTAATTAGCTTTGAGACTTGAAGAAAAAACATGTCCTTCAAGCAATTTCGGTTAGTGCACAAAAAAAAGCAACATCAATGCCGTATATTTTGGAGTTCTAATATGTAATAAGGAGGCAAAAAAAAAACATGAAAAGCATTCTAGCATTCGAACACAAAACACAAACGGTAGTACATTCAAAAGAGTTGAATAGTATAGAGATACAGAAAGTAATCATGAATGTTGTACTCTAGAGCAGCTCTTCTCAACCTTTTTTGGCCAGAAATTTTTTTTTTTAAGTCGGACAGATGGCTTTCTTTTTCTTTTCTCCACACTAAAAGGAATCTCCTAATTTCAACAAAATTGAGTCTGCAAGTTTTGTTCATATAACACGCAATGTCAATGAGAAGATTGCAGGACTTATAAATCTGCATCAAAACTACGTTTAACGTGAGAATTCATAATTTATTGTTTTACGATTCATACAATAACTGTTGAAAAAATCTTAATACGCAAAAATTACAATACGGCTGCATGAGAAACGGTTTAATTGTAAAAGTTCATAAGAAGCTAGTAAAATGTGAAAAAGGATGTTTTTCTCAGACACACATACATTTTAGCACGGTATAAAATAAGCATAAGACTGCTTATGGAAGTTAAATGCTAAACTGCGTTGAAAACACCTCCAGTTTTATTGTACAAAAATGATTCTTGACCTAACATTATAAGCAGGAAAAAAAACGTTCCCGTTGTTAATAATTTCTAACTTAGAAAATCATATTAACATTAAACTATAAAATTAGTAAAACCTCAAAGAGACTGCAAAATAAATTCAACAATAAGCAGAAACACATCAATACCCATCACGAGTCCTTATAGTAAACTACTTTATAACTAAATATCTTTGTCCATTAAGCTGAACATTTCTACAAACTAATTATGTAGTGATGAATTCAGACCCTTTAAGTTTCCAGGAGAGAAAAAAACTTAGGATGGACTGTACTGAATTCTAAATTATCTAGAAACTAACAGCTTTTAGCCTCTTTCTAAGCGAGTAATAATATTTTTAGTTGGCTGGAATTGGTCAGTATATGGGGAAATTAGAGACAGCTCGGTCTAATTATACAAAGGAACAACTTTTTTCTTATATAGCCATCGTTGTCTTTCCTACTTTTGGTATATAAACGGCCATTATAATAATTGCATTACTCAGGTAGAGAACTTGCTCTTCACTCTACAACGACGTTGACATCCAATTTGAGCTTCAAATGTAATTAACTGGAAGCTTTTGAAGGATATTTTTGCCGATTTACCTACTTTCTTATTGGGGAATCTATCTTTATCTTATTTATTATTGGAGAGAAAGATTTTTCTGACTGAATATTTTTAACAGAATTAAGTCATTCTCTTAAGTATGTTCCCGCTCAAAGGTTTCCGCTAGTAACTTATTAATAAGAAAAACGAAGAAAGTATTGATTCAAAGGGGGTCTTGTTGACGAACCAAAGTAACGGTATAAAATGCTCACTATTTTCAAATACAAGAGGGTCGGGAAGAATAGGATGGCGAGAGAAACAGGATAGCTGCATTTATGTCGGAATAAAATGTGAAAAAAATACTTCTATGTGGTTCAATAAATGTAGTAAGTTTTGGCTCTTGCTCAATGCTAATCTGCTACATCAACTGCGCAACTTAGAAATAAAATGGCGAGGTTTATAAAATAACTTTAAAATATTTCTGATAAATGAATTGAACAATGCTTATAATACAGCATCAGTGTGTATTTATATGTGTGGGGATAGGGTTCCCCATTGTTTTGCATTATATCAAGAAGTGATAAATAATGGGGACGGTACCTCTCCAGAATTATACACTGTGGTTCTAAATTAACGTGGAGCCCTCTAGCACGCGAAGTACTGGGCGAAATATTGTCAAATTTCATGGGCACACATATTAGACCATGGGATTTTGATTTCTGAAATTAAAAAAAAAAAGTTTAAAAAATCGCCACCAGAGGAAGTTTTGGCGTTGCAAAAGTGTATTACTCTGATTATCGAGGAATTAAACGCTACTGACAAATTATGCATCCATTTTATTTGCGAAAATGACTTTTTATCACAAATGTGGTTTAATATAATCACCATTGTGAAGTTGCAAGATATGCATACGATGCCTTTTCCACGGCAGCTCATAACATAACACAATTGATTTCTCTGACTTTAAAAGTTTGATATATTTTTAACTTGCGAGATCAGAAACATTTCTTTGATACACAACGCTTTTCAGTGCACAGCATTAGTATTTCCATTTCGCTGGTAATACAGCTTCACTAACAGGGCACAGTCCCGCTAGGTAAGATCCATCTAAAGGCAACTTTCTGGGCTCAGGAATGATGAGAATTCTCTCAGTCCGTCATTTTATACTGATGATCGCTAAATGCAACGCGATTATGCAAATTATTGCATTTATTTGGTTAACTGCACCGCTATTTGCTTCGTGGTGACTTTTTTTTTCTAAATAGAAACTTCTACGGCGATCATATTAAACGTCATTCGCAAACAACAATAATTTCTTCTTAGCGAATTTGATTTATACAACATTTTTTTCAAATTTAATTTACGATATTAACAGTAATACACTTTTACGGTGCCAAATTTTCTCCTGGTGGTGATTTTTTAAACTATTTATTTTTATTTCAGAAATCGAAATCCCATTTTCTAATATGTGTGCCCATGAAATTTGACAATGTTTCGTCCAGTGCTTCGCGCGCTAGAGGGCTCCAAACACCTCACGTTAATTTATAACTACCTTGTAAATATATAATCTGTACCTTAATGTTATATTATAAGCATACCTAGGTCCAGTTTTAATCGCAGTTTTATCTATGAATATAACTAGAAAAATATAAATAGAACGTAAAGGTGAAAACATTGTAAACTAACCCATTGAAATGAAAGATTGGATTTGATTTTTTTTTTTTTAATGTTTTAGGTGGAGGGGGAGTACTGCTACGAGTCTCACAACTTACTCCAAATGTTCATGCTTTTGAACTTTGCACTTCTACAGACTTTCAGAAAGATGTTAATGGTTAATATAATGCTCCCTACCCTTCCTTTCCAAATAAAAATAATGGCTATGAAAGTGTCTAAAACTAAGAAAAATTGAGGGGCTTCATTTCCAAAAATTGAATCGTGATGAGCCGAAAACGGTGTTCATATCTAGATCTTGAGGGTCATTTTACATAAGAATCAACAAGAACTGCGTCAGAAGAACTTTGAAGGGGGGTTTCTTCAGCGCAGTGTAATTTCACGTTTTTTTTCGGCATGCATTTTCTCTCTCCCGTCCTTATCCTTTCTTTATGTGAATCGTTATTGTGTTGTGAATAGTTTCCTACACTATAAACGGATACGTATGGCATGTCCTTACTATGGAAGTACGACTTCACACGAAATTACCGTTGGAAAAATGAAGCATCACACCCCAAATTGCTAGCCTAGATGGCACAAGACAACAGAGCCCAGGGACGTCATTTCAAGTTTTTCCAGGGGGGGGAGCAAAGGGTAAAAACACAATACAATTTCACCAGAAAACAACAAAAACCACTTCCACTTATATGAAAATACATTGATTTCTCAAAGTCAGGGGGGGATTGACAACCCCCCCCCCCTAAATGACGGGCCTGACAGAGCCATTCCACGTGACGGAACGGGACATTGGTACATTTGGAGCAATTTCAACAGCATATTTTTCCCCTTAAATACAAATAAAGCAAGGTAGTTTTATTGTTGGTAGCAACTGCAAATATTTGTCATAAGAATTACGTAAAAAATTTTAAATGGGTATTTTTTAGAAAATAACTGAAGTGTAAGCAGTAAAATGCCTGTGACGGAATGGGACTCATGTGGGTTCTGTTCCGTCACAAGCATAATATTGCTTATCCTTGAATCATTTGAACTGAAACTATGAGTATTTAACTTTTCATGCAATTCTCATGAAAAATGTTTGCTGTTACTCTCAACAAAAAAATTCCTACCTTGTTACATTTGTATTTATGGAACAAAATCTACTGATAAAACTGCTCCAAATGTCCCATTCCGTCACGTGGAATGGCTTAACAACAACAAAAAAATTCTACGCTATCATTTATTAATGTCTTGCACAAATTAATAATTATGCAGCTTGAACAAATTTGAGCTCCAATCACACAAAACCCTTTTTACAACAAGATTGCATTCTTCCTCGGAAGCTTTAAAGATTAAGTTAGGAAAAGGAATTTTCGAATGTGTTTAACTAGTAAAATTTTTAATATGTTAAGCTTTTCTAGGACATACGCCATTAATCAAAATTTATAAAAGATTCTCTGAAGATAAAACTTTCCAGACAAAATTAAAATTCAAAACTTTCGTCTGCTCTGTCGGTTATTTAAAAAGCAATTTTTCTGAAAGTTAGAATCAGAAAGCATGCTATTGCTATGTAAATCCACGTAATTAATCAGAGTTTAAAAGAAAAGGCTTAACTGAAAATGTCTGAATTTTCTTTATTGAGATCAGGAAATAAAGTCTGCTGGGCAATGATGAGGAAATATAGTCTACTGAGCAGTGGTGCATTTTAAATAAAGAGCTGGAATTGAAATAATTTGAGAGCTCTCAGAATAAAGTATTTCATTTTGTCTGCAGTTGTGTAGGTTAGAATGTTTTTTTTAATTGAAGGATATGTTAAGGACGTTTATGGGCAAATCTCCAGTAATGGTAACTTTTGCATCTTTCAAAACTCAAAAAATATATTTCGGAAAACAGATGCGCAAACTTTTTGTAGCATTAATTATAATGTCATATTTTCCTAAACATACCGCTAGCGCCAGTAGCTTGACAGATGTAAAGTTTACGTTTTCAATAGTTTGAAAACAATTTTCCTTTGATTATTCCAAGCTGATTGTCGTCACTCAAAATACATAATGGATTACATTAAAGTTTTTTAAGTAATGTATTTCACCACAATCTTATTTTACTTCAAAATAAGTGTTTGAATTTTTTAAAGCAATAAAATCTCTTTTTTTTTTAATCTTTTTTGCAAAATACTTAGAGTAATTAAGGCTTACACGCCCCACCAGGTTAAATGCTCCCTTTTGGGAGTTCGAGCTTAAAAAGTTAAGATACTGACTAATATCTAAAATGATATGGGCCAATCCATGGTTACGGTCGTTACATTCACACAACTTCAGCTGCTCATATTTTACTCACAAATGTAGTTAAAGTTCTAATGAAAACATGGAATGATAGAGCTCCCCCCCCCCCCCCCCAACATGATTATCTCCAAGCGTTAGTTTGAAATTATTAGTGGAAGTTGTAGAAAAATCTCGAAAATGTGTGGTTACGGTCGTTACAAAACAAAGACATGGTTTTTTGAGTGCTATGAAACACTGCCAGTTTTCTCTGAATCTATTGCACGTATGATCTTCTGGATTTTTATAATAATTGCTCAATAAATAAGGCATGATATCATACAAAGAACTTTACTTTTTTGTTTAAAAATAAATTTTTATGAATTTTTGACTGCGGTTAAGGTCGTTACAAAAGCGGTTACGGTCGTTACACGTCCGGCTATTTTCAATATAAATGTTGCTAAAAATGAGTAAAAGGCTATTTTAATTCATTTTTACGTCATATATAAAGTCAAATAATGGTCATATGAGCAGAAAGGTTCTCCAGTTAGTTCATTTGATTAGATTTAATCTTCAATTGATTACTATAGACTTTGGAAGCTTTCGAATCCCTTGAGCTACGTTTTCCCATGAAACTTCCCCAGAATACCCACACCTCTCAGTCTCTCTTCAGATATTTTGGCTCCACTAAATACTCATAATCATCTGTGACTTGAGCTCTGTATTTCTTCAGTAATTTGCTTAGAAAAATTTCTACAAATTCGCTTATCACGTAAATGGTATTGATTGTACCGGGCACCTTATTGCTTCAACTACAAGTGTTCGCTTCATTAAACATTGTAAAAATACTCACACATTAAGATTCTTTTCTGCATAAATCATTTGCCCTTGTCCGCCCGTTATCGAGATATAAGATTTTAAAGGATTAAATTTAAGTGAAGCTCCAAATTTAAAGGCTTCTGGGGAAATAGAAGGCCGACTATTTCACCATCCGCATGTGATAGGACATCTATCGGAAAGCATGCGAAAGATGTCTCCCATCATTTCCTGAAACTTACTAAATTTGCTGACTTTATTAAAATTTCGGCAGATTTTTGGACTTTATAATTCGAAAACGAGGAGGTGAGGGCAAATAATTTATAAATCCAGCAAAATGTTTTACTACAATGTTTCAAATGCAAATAACTTAATTTTTTTCATTACTTCACTTTTGAATGATTTCCTGGTGAACATCGAATGACCCCTGAGTCAAATTTGTCTAAGAACTAACGTAAACGGTATTTATAGTAGGAAAGCTCCTTTATAGGAGCTTTTCCACTCTATAAGAGACGAATACTCCCAAAGTAACTTTCAGATGCATCAGTGGACATATACCAAATTTGTCAAAGATCCGACGTGAACTGTGAATGTAGACCTGAAACATGTAACACCCGTAACCAACATTGCACA
>JAXGGA010024794.1:0-11490 GCA_038373865.1 Uloborus plumipes | reverse complement strand
GAAACAAAAAGCTTTAATTTAAAAAAAATTGCAAAATTTGACGATTTTTGCGGCCGGGACCCTATTAAATGAATCAACTTAATTTTTTCAGAATTTAAATTTGGTTTTTATACGCAAAAGAAAAATGTCACTAAGAAAGTAAATCGCGCCAGTCTGGTAGTTAAAGAACTAAAATTTGAAGTGCCGTGAAGATTTTAAAAACATTAGTTGCGATGATGTGTTAGGTACAAAAACTAATAGTTTCGTGATGCCCAAATTCACAAGAAAATTAATAAACACGATGTTCAGGATAGATACTAGGGATGCACCGATAAGCAAATTGGCCGATTACCGATTAATCGGCTGAGCCGATTAATGATAAGGGGATAATTGTTTTTCTACTACCAATTTTAACACCACTGATTTTTCTCTCTTATACAATTCCAAGTTTAGAAATAGTAGAGCGATTCCATACCAAATCACCGAATGGGGGTCGCACGACCGACTCGGATTTTTTTTTAATTTGGTACACAGATTGATGGTATAGAGGTATGAAAAAGCCCAAAAGGAAAGTTACCTGCTCCACTTATTTTCTGAGGTACATGCCCTCAAAGTTTGTCCGCCACGTCAAAATACTAAAAAAGTGATGTTATTTAATCATTTTTTATAAAAAATCGTACTCATGCAAAATAAAAGTGTTAGATATCTATGAAAACTAGTTACTCCAGTCATTCCGAAAAAAAATACTAGAACGTTCATAATGAAAATTGCCAAGGTACAGGGCTCTTTGAAGTTGTCACCACAAAAACTTGATTTTGCAGATTTTGCTAAAATTCAGGCATTTATTACAAAAAAAGGCAAACAAAACCAAAGGTTTTCTCACTTTCTGGTAGTGTACAGGTCCTCCCTGTAAATTGCTACGCAATAAATTTTTTGGGTTTCTCACTCCTTCTTGGAAATATTTTAGCTTAAAGATAAGTCGTATGGCAAAAAATGCGTTTTTGGCCATCTTGGCAGCCATTTTTCTCATAAAGGGGGAGCAGTAGAAACTTCAATTTTTTTTTTAAACAAGCCACTGATATGTTAGCTATTCACAGGAAAAGAGTTTACTTTTGGTTATTTCTCCCATTAAGAGATATCCTGCTGACAGTATATGCATGTTTTTCGCGACGACCATATGCTTTTGTTCCCCCTCTCATGGACTTAAAATTAATTAAACCAAAAAATAATGATATATTTATTATTAGCTGTATTATCTACCCAATATGTCATGAAATTTAATTTATTAAATCATTGAACAATAAATTAGATAATTGATGAAAAAAAGAAAAAGTATTTCTCTGATGCCTGAGCATTATGCATTCATAATTATAAAGCACTAAATACTTTCTTGAGAAATTAATTAACATAAATGAGCTCTAAATAGTTATATTATAAGCAATACCCAATCTTGTGATTGGGATACTCCTGTTTTTAATTGAAGAATTTCTTGAATATCACATGAATATCAGGAAAATAAATGAGGTCTTTTCGTTTGATGTAGGATACTTTATGACAAATTTCATTTGATGGGCTACTAACTGAGCATGGTGATAAAGAGCTATTAATTTCAACATCGAATTCCATTTTACCTTATTAACAGTTAAATATTTATAAAATAATTAAATAAATAATTTAATATAAAGCCATGCTTGAAGAATTAAAATTAGTGCAACTAATTTATTCCCATACTGATCTTTACAAAACTGACATGTGTTGAGCACTGATAAGAACTGACAAGAATAAGTTTACTCACTAAAATACTAGTTCACAGATACTATAAAGCGTACATTCTATTTTCTACAAAATAATACTGCAACAAAGAACAAGGGTATAAAGGGGTAGGTACTAAAGAATTTCTTGAAAAATCAATTAAAATAAAGGAGCTTCGAATATTTATCTCATAGGCAATACCCAATCTTGTGATTGTATGTTCCTGATTGATGGCTATAAACAGGAGGATACCCTTGTTCTTTGTTGCAGTATTATTTTGTGGAAAATAGAATGTATATGCTTTATAGTATCTGTGAACTGATATTTTAGTGAGTAAACTTTTTCTTGTCAGTTCTTATCAGTGCTCAACGCATGTCAATTTTGTAAAGATCAGTATGGGAATAAATTAAGTTGCACTAATTTTAATTCTTCTAGCATGGCTTTATATTAAATTATGTATTTAATTATTTTGTAAATATTTAACTGTTAATAAGGTAAAATGGAATTCGATGTTGAAATTAATAGCTCTTTATCACCATGCTCAGTTAGTAGCCCATCAAATGAAATTTGTCATAAAGTATCCTACATCAAACGAAAAGACCTCATTTATTTTCCTGATATTCATGTGATATTCAAGAAATTCTTCAATTAAAAACAGGAGTATCCCAATCACAAGATTGGGTATTGCTTATAATATAAATATTTAGAGCTCATTTATGTTAATTAATTCCTCAAGAAAGTATTTAGTGCTTTGTAATTATGAATGCATAATGCTCAGGCATCAGAGAAATACTTTTTCTTTTTTTCATCAATTATCTAATTTATTGTTCAATGATTTAATAAATTAAATTTCATGACATATTGGGTAGATAATACAGCTAATAATAAATATATCATTATTTTTTGGTTTAATTAATTTTAAGTCCATGAGAGGGGGAACAAAAGCATATGGTCGTCGCGAAAAACATGCATATACTGTCAGCAGGATATCTCTTAATGGGAGAAATAACCAAAAGTAAACTCTTTTCCTGTAAATAGCTAACATATCAGTGGCTTGTTTAAAAAAAAAATTAAAGTTTCTACTGCTCCCCCTTTATGAGAAAAATGGCTGCCAAGATGGCCAAAAACGCATTTTTTGCCATACGGCTTATCTTTAAGCTAAAATATTTCCAAGAAGGAGTGAGAAACCCAAAAAATTTATTGCGTAGCAATTTACAGGGAGGACCTGTACACTACCAGAAAGTGAGAAAACCTTTGGTTTTGTTTGCCTTTTTTTGTAATAAATGCCTGAATTTTAGCAAAATCTGCAAAATCAAGTTTTTGTGGTGACAACTTCAAAGAGCCCTGTACCTTGGCAATTTTCATTATGAACGTTCTAGTATTTTTTTTTCAGAATGCCTGGAGTAACTAGTTTCCATAGATATCTAACACTTTTATTTTGCATGAGTACGATTTTTTATAAAAAATGATTAAATAACATCACTTTTTTAGTATTTTGACGTGGCGGACAAACTTTGAGGGCATGTATCTCAGAAAATAAGTGGAGCAGGTAACTTTCCTTTTGGGCTTTTTCATACCTCTATACCATCAATCTGTGTACCAAATTAAAAAAAAATCCGAGTCGGTCGTGCGACCAACTTTTTTTTTTTTCGGTGATTTGGTATGGAATCGCTCAGTAAGTAATTTATTTCTGAGAGAAGATTTTTTTCCCTTTTCCTAGTTTTCACAAAATAATTTCAATATTTTATCAAATTTCTTAGAACCAATTTTTATATTAGTGTCAATAATATTATTAGCACATTGTTAGTTATGTTAATTGGAAATAAAAATTTATAAAAAAAAGAGGGGTGGGGGGAGTGAGTGGTGAACACTCCAATTTAGAAGTACTTTTAATTCATATATTTTAGTAATCAGTAGCATTTTAATTCAACACTTTTATTCTTTGAAAATTAGAGGTTATCTGAAAGCACTGTACTAAGGAGAAAACTATCGCCACATGAAAAATGTTGCATCATTGTCTATGTATATTTATTCAAAGTAGAAGAATTCATTAAAAAAAACTTTATATCAACTGTGAGGATTATTATTACTGTTAACAAAATTATTCATCATAGTTTTCTAGTGAAAGATACTTTAAAGAATAATATCTGAAAAATATTTTTCAGCCGATTAATCGGCCCGATTTTGCCGATTATTAATAATCGGCAAAGTTGCCGATTAATCGGTACTGCCGATTAATCGGTGCATCCCTAATAGGTACAACGCTAAAAACCACAAATGCGCAGAAATACTGTAGACACGTGTTTCAGCGTTACATTTAACGCCTTTTTCAATCGAAAAATTGCACAGACATCCGACTAAAGCCTAAAGCTTTTGTCGGGATATCTGCGCAAGTTTCAAAAATTCGAGTCTGAAAAGTAAAGTAGCGAAAACGTATTGATAAGTTGGTTGTTATTACACTCATCAGTTGGTACGAAATATTCGTTGATTACTCGAGATAGATTGAATCATTTAAGATCAAAACAAATTCAGTCCACTTTTTATGGAGAATAATGTTATTTTTGGAAAATAAATGTTAAAAAGTTCCTGTACCAATGGCTTAAGGGCAATATTATTCAACTTCGCAGAGATGGCTTATGACTCCTTTTTTTCAGGATTGTCCATTTTTGGGAAGGGGTGATACGCAGATGAAAATTGAGGAATCGGATTCAATGGTGCAAATATGGCACACTGGAGTTTCTTCCTTCTCTACCTATTTTAAGGAATGGACTCGTTTTCTCATTTGATTGATACCGGCCATCTCGTCGAGGTTGAATAATAGATCAAAAACCACTAGCACCACGCCCACTCTTGTGTAAATACGTTGATTTCTCAAAGCCAGGGAAGGGTGCAATTGTCCTCCTGACTCTAACTGACGGAGCTGCAAATATGACTGATATTTTGGGTGTTATGCAACATGAATTCAAGGACAGCTAAATGCATTTTTCAGTTGCCTGCAAGTTTGTACGCAAAAATACTGTAACGAGTCCGTAGCACCTTCAACTTTCTTTAAATGAGCATTAAAATCTTGAGGAAGTAACTATAAATTTATTTACAAGTATTTACACTATTTACAATATGAGCAGGAAACAATTGCTAAACATCCAGCAATTAGGCAGCAAACAGTACACTGTACTCTCAACAGTAACTCAGCACCACGTATCTAACGTGAACAGTAATTAAGCAATTACAAAAGCAAAACAACATTCGCCCAAAGCGAATAAAACGAGCATCTCAAAATCCAATCTGAAAAAACTGACTGACTTGTGTTCAAGGCCAGCTATTTATACACGGAAAGAATTCCCGACAACTTTCTAGTAATATCTGGAATATTCCAAATCATTCATAACTTTAAACAATTCATTCAAGAAAACGCTAGAAATAAAAAGAAAAACACCACTCCGAGCGAAAATTTCTTCACGCTTATTAAAGTTAGGGCAAGTGTAAAAACTACAAAGTGTTACGGGGCCGGTATACAAGTGATAAAAGTGATATCTTCAGATACTTTTGCAACATGACGTCAGATAAAACCAAAACTAATGAAAATGATGCAAGGCAGGAAAAACAACAACTATTTACAAGATTTGTAACATTGCCCCCTTCCCAAGGACTGCACGTCCCGGGCAGTACAATCCCCAGAAAGGAAGCAAGGGAAAACTTACAGATGCACACATTACATGATGACCAATCATAAACATGATAAACAATAACAATGAGAACATGAAAGAAATAATAACATTGATAAAGTAATATTACAGACAATTAAAGGCAAAAGTTATTTACAAAATTTACAAACAAATTACCATGGTAGCTTTAGATTTATTTTACGAACTATGGCCATAGTATGGGGCTAGCCGATCATAATGGACAACCCTAGGTTTTGAATGTGATGACTTCTGGATCCTCACTACGACGTCGTTCAGCCGGTGGAGGACTGTGTAGGGTCCATCCCAATGCGACTGCAATTTGGGTGACAGACCTTTACGTCGGATGGGATTCCATAGCCATACTTTGTCACCTTCTTGAAAGTCATGACCAGTGGACCTTGTGTCGTATCGGGTCTTCATCTTCTCCGTTGCGATGTTGATTCGCTCCCGTGCGAAGTGATGAACGTCTTCCAACCGGGCCTGGAGATCCTGGACGTACTCCTCAGGCGATGAAGGCGCATCTGGAGGGAGACCGAAGACGAGATCACAAGGTAGCCGAAGCTCTCGGCCGAAGAGCATCTGTGATGGGGAATATCCGGTGGTCTCGTGGACAGCACTGCGGTAGGCCAGCAGAAACAGAGGAAGTTTCTTGTCCCAATCCTGTTGATTTTTGGAGACCATAAGCGAGAGATTATTAAGGATTGTCCTGTTGAATCTCTCCACCATGCCGTCCGATTGTGGGTGTAGTGGTGTCGTTCGAGTTTTCTCAATTTTGAGGATATCACATAGGCCCTTAAACACAGCAGAGATGAAGTTTCTTCCCTGATCGGAATGGATCTGCAAAGGTGTCCCATATCTCGAGATCCAATGCTGGACTAGAGTCTCTGCTACAGTGGTAGCTTCTTGATCCGGAATGGAATATGCTTCGGGCCATTTGGTGAAATAGTCAATGGCAACGAGGATGTATTTGTTCCCATCAGTAGTTTTCGGTAGAGGACCAAGAATGTCGATCCCGATTCGTTCGAAAGGAGCTCCTACGTTGTAAAGATGTAGCTTCCCGCGGCTTCTTCTCTTCGGTCCTTTACGGGCAGCACAGGCGTCACAAGAATGACACCACTTCTCCACGTCATCCTTCGCCTTGCTCCAGAAGAAGCGCTCTCGAACCTTGTGGAGGGTTTTCAGGATACCAAAGTGTCCTCCAGTTGGACTACTGTGCAATTCCTTTAGAACGTCTGGAATTCTTGATCTGGGAAGGAGTAACTGCCATTTGAATGCTTTACCATCGTCAGATTCCCATTTCCGATACAGGACGCCATTCCGCAGCTGGAGAGATTTCCATAGAGCCCAGTATCTTTTCGTTGCAGGACTGTAGATAGAAACGTCTTGCCAACTAGGTCGCCGACTGTCCTTTTCCATTAACTCTATGATAGGCTTTAGGTCTGGGTCTTCAAGCTGATCTTTTCTAACTTGGTCGTCACTCCATGGATCAGGATCTGAAGATGATGAAGTAGCAGTAACTTGACAGGCAGTAGGGATTGTCATCCCGTACTGTTTCTCAATTCGGGAGCAATAATGGCAGTTCTCGGAACAAGGTCTTCTTGATAATGCGTCAGCATTACCGTGTGACGAACCTTTTCGGTGCTTAATCTCGATGTCATATTCCTGAAGCCGCTGTATCCACCTGGCTACCTGGCCCTCTGGATTCTTGAAATTCAAAAGCCAAGTTAAAGAGGCATGATCGGTCCGGAGCAGGAATTTACGGCCGTAGAGGTAATGATGGAAATGCTCTACAGCTTTAACTATGGCGAGCAATTCCTTTCTCGTGACACAATAATTTCGCTCCGACTTGGATAAGCATTTGCTCCAGTAGGCGATGACATGTTCGTTACCGTCTATTTCTTGAGATAAAACAGCTCCAACGCTCTCGTGGCTCGCATCAGTGTCAAGTATGAAGGATTTTCCAGGCTGAGGATAAGAGAGAATAGGCGTTGATGTTAAAGCCTCCTTCAGTTGTAGAAATGCATCCTCGCATTCTTTGGACCATTCAAATTTTTGTTTGCTCTCCGTCAGCTTATGCAAAGGTCGTGCAATGTTGGAAAAACCCTTCACAAACTTCCTGTAGTACGTGCAGAGCCCCAGGAAACTTCGCAGCTGATGGACATTTTCGGGGCGGCTCCAATTCTTGACTGCGGATACCTTATCCGGATCTGTTCGCACACCATCAGAAGAGATAATGTGACCAAGGTAGTTCACCTCCCGACGGAACAAATTACATTTGTTGGGGCTTAACTTCAGGTTGGCTTCCTTAAGCTTTTGCAGCACCTTCCTAAGATTAGCCAAATGTTCCTCAAAACTGCGTCCTATGATGATGATGTCGTCCAAGTAGACAAGACAGGATTCATAAGAGAGTCGTCGCAGCACTGATTCCATAAGACGCTCGAACGTGGCTGGTGCATTGCAGAGGCCGAAGCGCATCACTTTAAACTGCCACAAGCCTTGTCCGGTTGTAAACGCCGTCTTCTCTCGGTCGTCGGGGTGTATCTCCACCTGCCAGTAGCCGCTCTTTAAATCCAGGGTCGAAAACCACTTGTGTCCGGAAAGGGTGTCCAGAGTGTCATCGATCCGTGGAAGAGGGTAACTGTCCTTCTTGGTGATGTCATTCAGGCGTCGGTAGTCAACACAAAATCTGGTGGAGCCGTCTTTCTTTCGGACCAAGACGATAGGGGATGCCCAAGGACTGGATGAGGGTTCGATGACGTCATTCTCCTGCATCTCTTTCAAGAGGATCTCAACCTCTTCCTTCTTGGCGAACGGTAGTCGTCTTGGATGCTGCTTGATAGGGGGATGATCTCCAGTGTCGATCCTATGCTGCGTTAAACTCGTGCGACCAACATCCTCGGATGTAGATGAAAACACCTGCTTGAAGTTGTCCACCAATTTTTCCGCAGCGTATCTTTGATCCTTCGATAATGGTGCACTCCCAATTAATTTCGAAGTCAAGGACTCGGAAGACACAGTCTCGGAGGAATCAATTCTTCTGATGATGCAGTTTACGGGAGTACAAGTTGCCAACACTTCTCCTTTCTTAATATTCCTCGGTCTTTCACTCACATTGGCGACTCTCACAGGAACTGCATTCCTTGAAAGGTCCACAAGCGTAGATGCCACTAGTACTCCTTTTGGGCTATTACTCTGGTTAGGATATTCAATTAGGCCGAATTTAAAGCTGTTGCTTTCCTTGATGGAGCCAGGTATTAGTATTTCTGATCTTGGGGGAATCAATAAATCTGTTTGGGCTATTACTTGATGAGCGGATTTTAAGTTATTTTCAGCATTGAAAATTGCTATGTCTTCCCTCATCGAGTGCAGCTCATTATTTTTAAAGTCGATAGAGAAATCAAATTTTCTCAAAAAGTCCAGTCCGAGAATGAAGGGATCTGTAATGTCAGCGACGAATGCCGTGTGATGGTAAGTGGCGCTTCCGAACATTATTTCTAAGTTCACTTTTCCTTCAATCTCGATTTTGTCACCTGTCACAGTTTGGAGAGTAACGCAGGGCGGCGTCCATAAGATCTTGAGTCCAAATTGACGAGCCACATCAGTCTTAATAATGGTAACGTTGGCTCCTGTGTCCACAATCATTTCGCAGGGAAACCCATTCACATAAGCGTAAATGAAGAGTCCGTTGCAGCCGCCACTTCTTGAGGAAATCTGGAAAACTTTGTGATGGGGCTCATTCCAATTTGGCGACCTCCGCCCCGCGAGATTGCCATTGATTAGTTTTCCTGAGCTGGAGAGGGAGAGGTGCTCTTCCCTCCTGTTTCTTGGCGGGCTTCGCAGTTCCTTCGTACGTGGCCCTCACCGCCACATTTCCAGCACTTCAGCGGTTGTCTACTTTGGTCCTTGCGAGCCGTAATCTTCTTCAGGGTCCCCGAGATCTCCTTGATTTGTCGCTCAATTTCCGAGAAGCGAGTTGAGTTCGAATCCTGGGTGCTCACTTCCACGCCCCTGATTGAATGGCGATCCTTGCGGGATGTTTGCTGTGCAGCCTCGAACTTCATTGCGTAGACCAAACCGGATTTAAGATCTTTAATGTCCGCCATCCGGAGAGCCGTCTGAATTTCTGGATTTCGCACTCCGTCTATGAAGTAGTTCAGGGCCAGGTTATCGCGAACACCCGAAGGACAGTCCGAGAAGGCGAGATGGGAAAGCCTCTCAACGTCTGCTGCAAAAACTTGCAAAGTCTCTCCAGCCCTCTGGAGTCGGGATTTGAGCTGAAGTTGGCTGAATTCTTTTTGGCAGGATTCGCCAAAGCGAAGCTCCAGGGCCGATGATAAGGCTTCGAAGTCATGGTGCTTGTCCTCTGGGAAGGTCTGTAGTATATCAGCTGCATCCCCTCTCAGCGAAGCTGCAAGTTGACAGGCTTTCGTGGAAGAGTCCCAGGAGTTTGCTTCTGCAACGATGAGGAACTGCTTCTTGTAAATATTCCACGAGGTCTTCCCGTCAAACGCGGCCAGTTTGATGGATGGACGAGAAGTTCCAGCTGCAGCTACACAGTCACTTGAGTTGTTGGAGGATGCTGATAACTTCGATTCAAGTTCTTTAATTTTCTTTTCAACATTGTTTTCTACTGTGGTGATTCGATTCTCAACGCTGTCAACTTTCTCTTCCAGAGCCTCCACTTTATTTTCCACATTGGTAAATTTACTTTCCACCAAACTTTTCATTGACGTTAAATCGCTTTTAATTTCTTCAGCTAGATCATTTTTCAATTATTCTTGATTAGTTGACAGATCAATTTTTAATTGTTCTTGATTAGTTGCCAGATCAATTTTTAATTGTTCTTGATTAGTAGCCAGAGTCGCCATATCATTCTTTATTTGCTCTTGATTTGAAGTCATGCTTGCGGTTAAATCACTCTTTAATTGTTCTTGATTCGCAGCCATGTCACTTTTAACAGCGTTGATCGCGTCAAGGAGTTTTTTTAGTTGTTCCTCCATTGCTCGAGTAATCACCATAAAATTCTGCAGTCAAAAAGTCCTCAGGAAGAAAAGTCCAAGTTCACGGATAATTCCAAGAAAGTCCTTGAAGATGCCCCACGTTGGGCGCCAAAATTGTAACGAGTCCGTAGCACCTTCAACTTTCTTTAAATGAGCATTAAAATCTTGAGGAAGTAACTATAAATTTATTTACAAGTATTTACACTATTTACAATATGAGCAGGAAACAATTGCTAAACATCCAGCAATTAGGCAGCAAACAGTACACTGTACTCTCAACAGTAACTCAGCACCACGTATCTAACGTGAACAGTAATTAAGCAATTACAAAAGCAAAAACAACATTCGCCCAAAGCGAATAAAAACGAGCCTCTCAATAATCCAATCTGAGAAAAACTGACTGACTTGTGTTCAAGGCCAGCTATTTATACACGGAAAGAATTCCCGACAACTTTCTAGTAATATCTGGAATATTCCAAATCATTCATAACTTTAAACAATTCATTCAAGAAAACGCTAGAAATAAAAAGAAAAACACCACTCCGAGCGAAAATTTCTTCACGCTTATTAAAGTTAGGGCAAGTGTAAAAACTACAAAGTGTTACGGGGCCGGTATACAAGTGATAAAAGTGATATCTTCAGATACTTTTGCAACATGACGTCAGATAAAACCAAAACTAATGAAAATGATGCAAGGCAGGAAAAACAACAACTATTTACAAGATTTGTAACAATACTTTCAGACGTATTGAAACAAACGTAATCAACATTCGTTAAAGAGTTGTTAAAATGGAAGTTTATTTTAATTTGAGTGATGAGTTGTCGTGAAAGCAATACATGCTTTTCATTGTGCAAGTAAAAGACGCTTGTGTTTAAGTAGTCCGATTAGTGTAAAATTTTAATCTCTAAAATAATATATCTATTTTCAATCTCTAATAATCCGAATTTTCATTAATCTGAGGTAGCGTGAGCCCCAATCGGTGCAGACTTTTGAGACTACTCTATTTTAGATAGATCAAATAAACTATTAACTATCACGAATAGACTAGTACACTGCCATTAAACGGGAAACA
>JAXGGA010024793.1:0-11490 GCA_038373865.1 Uloborus plumipes | reverse complement strand
TGGTGATTCGAGACGAGTTTTACTGGTCTGGAACCATTGGACCAGCAGTAAATTCGAACCCTGTGACATATGAACTGATCATTAGAATGAACCTCTATATGATAGTTCTTAGAACAAAAAAATCCCACTGAATTTAACTTATGCATTACTTAATTGTTATGCCACAAGTTTGAATCTGCAAAACCATGATTTTAAAAATTCGTAATCTAAATTTTTAAATGATTAGAAATATATTGGAATGTGATTGAAAGTTTCTTTTTGATGAGTTTATTAATATTAAGGATCACTTGGACTGTTCCTGACCAAAGGTAAGTTCCTCTACACCAATATGCGATATGAAAAAGTTAATTACATTTACATTTGCATTCTTAGTTAATTTTTATACTGATTTGAAATAATAACTTTTTAAAAACTTATACGTAGAATTCAGTCATATTTTATAAATTTATTAATTGTAAATGATTGCATTATACAGGGTGTCCACTCCAATCGTGAACCAATAGCTAATTTCTAAACCGTAAGAGATAAGCATATAGTTTATTTAGGAAAAAATCTCCAAATTACGAACGGAATTTTGGGTCTATTCAATGTTTTTCAAAAAATCAAATTTTGAAAGAGTTACGAAATTTAAATTTTTATACAGCCCCCCAGTCCTATCAATCATATTTAGTAAAACATTCTTGACACTGTAACGTTTAAAACTAAAAAAAAATCACTTTTCTACCACAAAAATTGACCGAGTTATGACGTTTTGAAAAATCAAGATTTTGCATTATTTCATGACATCATCCAGCGATCGCTTAAGGGACCGTATGCGAAATCCTTCAAAATCTTGATTTTTCAAAACGTCATAACTCGGTCAATTTTTGTGGTAGAAGAGTGATTTTTTTTTAGTTTTAAACGTTACAGTGTCAAGAATGTTTTACTAAATATGATTGATAGGACTGGGGGGCTGTATAAAAATTTAAATTTCGTAACTCTTTCAAAATTTGATTTTTTGAAAAACATTGAATAGACCCAAAATTCCTTTCGTAATTTGGAGATTTTTTCCTAAATAAACTATATGCTTATCTCTAACGGTTTAGAAATTAGCTATTGGTCCACGATTGGAGTGGACACCCTGTATATATATTTGAATATTTTTAATTATTGAAAAATGTGTCTTGAACTATTCAATTTTCTACAACTATTCGGTATCGGCCGAGTACCTGATCCAAATTTGGCCGAGTACCGAGTACTCGGCAAATTGGCCAAGTATGCTGAGTACCGAATATTTACCGAGTACTCGGTGCATCCCTAATTTTAACTTATAATAATTAACACTTATAACTTAGTTCAGTAAAAAAAAACTTAAAATAACAAAAATTCTAAAACGTATTGTTATCATGCGTAAAAAGATAAAACTTTAACTTCGTTGTAAAGTTTTCGCTCCTCTGGATAAAACTCTCTGCTTTCCACATCATAGTTTTGATAATCATTCTTTATTTTAGCGCAACAAGTAAAGGGTTAACTTAAAACATCTTGTACTATCTTTGCAACTGACCAAACATGTAAATGATGAGATGCTTAGCAAGCGGTAAACGGGGAAATCGGGAGGTAGCTTCAATTTCTTGCCAAGTCTTCCTATTTGGTGACTTTTCGGACGACTTTACGACCCCGTATCTCGAAAACGAGGGCACTTGATCTTTGGGTCACAAACATGTCGCAGTATGCTCTTTTGAATGGTACCATT
Source organism: Uloborus plumipes (assembly GCA_038373865.1). Classification (NCBI taxonomy): domain Eukaryota; kingdom Metazoa; phylum Arthropoda; class Arachnida; order Araneae; family Uloboridae; genus Uloborus; species Uloborus plumipes. The sequence goes on along the minus strand of JAXGGA010024793.1, from coordinate 9,758 downwards.
TAAAAATTTTTTCATTATTACTTAAGTCGAGTACTTTCCTGGTCAGTAAAAAAAGCACAGCAAACAACATGAAACCTGTGAGAGAACTGAGCAGTTCTCTTCGAACACTAATTTTTCTTTCAAGAATAACATTGAAAAAACATAGTTAAAGAAAAATTTGTCGTCCCCTGAAAATTTGCAGCCCAAAGCAGCTAGCTGCCTAGTCTGAAAATTAGGAAATTAGGCACTGGTGATTGGTTAAAACTTTTTTTTTTTTTGAGAGTTCTAACAATTAAAATTTGCTGGGGATGGGGGAGATCTGTGCATCACCAGAAACTGTACATAAAGTTGCAGTTTTAGGATGCAATTTTGATATCTCTCTCTCTTCTTCAATAATTGCATTTTTTTCCCTGCATCAAATTTATCTTATGTTTTTAAAATTTGCCCTCTTTCTGTTGTTAAGTGGTAGCCATTTTCAGTAGTTGTCCACCAAAGAAAAATCCAAGATCTGCTGGCTACTTCTTGCTTGGTACCAGTGCAATGCAAAAACAACAACGGAATTTGGTGTAGTGAAGTAGCTCTAAGTTATTTTTTCATGAAAAGAGAAAAGCAAGCAGTTGTCTAAATGGTCTCAACTCTCAAATTGGCCATTTACAAAGTTCTGCATTAACAAAAATTGTTCCATCAGAAAATCTGATTATTAAAAACTACTTTAAACAACTATCTCCAATTTGCCGAATTATCAAACAAAATTTGCTGAATATGGAATTTTTTAGGCAGTTCTGGTGACCTCCCCTAACAACCCATGGGGGTACAACTGGAAATAAGAGGTATGAGAAAACTTCTCATGTGTGTTCTTGAATCATCATATCACTCTTTTTGTCATGAGTTCTAAAATCATAGGAAGATTTTTCTTAAAACCGGGCAAAGAATCCTGTCTTCTAACGTTTTGTTTAAGAAAAAGCAATTTCATTGCATTTGACTAAATATGCCATTGGAATTTTTAACAACCAAATATATGTTAAAATTTTATGTTAAAAAAAATGCTTTACACCAGAAAAATTCATAAATATCATAATTTATACACATCATATCAAGGGCATATATAAGGAGGGGGCCCGAGCCCCTCCCAAAATAAAAAAATAAAATAAAACAATTTGATTGGCATTTGATCAAATAATTTCCCAGGAAAAAAAAAACCCTACAAGAAGGGAGAACATCCGAGCAAGAGGCTGAACCAGCACCCTTTCCTTTACTTTACTGCCAAAAATTAGCTTTATTTTTTAAAAAGTTCCAGATTGAACTCCCTTTCGCTTTCCTCCATTTTATCATCTCGAAAAAATTGAAAACTAGAATTGTGGAACTTCTCTCCCAAAAAAAAGCAAAAGTTGTGTGTGTGGGTTGGGACACCTAAGTCTGGTCATCTTGGCCCCCTCCAAAATTCTAGCACACATACACTACTGCATTATATCTATGCATGCAAGGTTGTGTGTTTAGAAATATGATAAATAAGTACAAATCTCCACAAGAATGAAAGGATATTATTTAAATGTAAAATTATGGTGCTTCGACACCAAACACAGGATGATGAGGTTTTTAAATTTCTTTAACAGATTGCTTTGAGTCAAACTTAATTTTTTTTAAGCTAACATATAAATGAGGAATTTGACTGGATATTCAAATCCATTTTGTATTTTTCAAAACTTTAACACTCAAGAGCAGTTAGTTGTTACCTGTATAAGCAGGGAGTAGTTATGTCAAAAGGCTTATAAGTTGACGATCCACCAGTTAAAAAAAAAAGTTGTAAAGAAAATAAGTGGAAAGTCATCGCTAAAATACTTGGAAAAAGAGCTTCAGTACAACCTTTAAAATATATAGTAACCAAGAGGAGGGGGGGTGGGTGGAATAAAAGGACAATTTTTTAAACTGAATTTTAAAACACCATTAATGCCATTAAATAGCGAGGAGCTGGGTATTTAGTTAAAAATTCAGTTACACAAACAAAAAGGGTGGTGCGGGCTTTCTCGTGACGTCTAACAAATTTTTAAATACTTTTGTTTATATTTTTTAGAAAACATGATGAGGCATTTTTACAAAATAATTCAGCCAGCAGAGTATTTAAAGAACCCTGTTCGTCCAATGCCGGGCTTTTCTTCGAACCAAAATGAAGAAAACACACTAATGTCATTTTGTGTTTACATTATAACAGATGTTGGAATCAATCCCATTGGAAAGAAAAAAGAAAAAGAGCTACACATAAAAACTCACCGTTCACCGCTCAGAGATTTCAAGGCTAATCCGTAAAACAGATGCTATAATACAACACCCAAAAGCTTGGCTACACTTCATCAGCAAATACGATGAATCATGAACACAGTAATCTATACATGTAAGGACATCACTTCATGAAGACACAAACACAAGCCCAGCACAATAACTTCCTTCAAACAGCAGACTCGCGTCTCCTACAAGCTTCCATGTGCAAAGCAAAACTCACCGCAGCCTCCGAGAAGCACGCCGCCATCACTAACGCCTCTGTAGGGTTGCTTTCGTCTCGGCAAGTCGCGCGGAAGCCTACATTGTGAGTTTATCGCTGAAAGTGAAATGCTGGCGCCAATGATGTAAGAAGCGTTCTTATATTTTACGTCGTGCCGCATGCAAAATTAAAAAAAAAAAAAAAAATGTGTGTCCTTTATAGACTCAAAAACAACCCGAATGATTTCGATAAAATTTTCGATTTGTTTATTTCGTCACTGGGCACATCAAAAGACCAATTAGAAAAAAATCTGACAGGTAGCTCTTTTTTTTTATTCCAAATTTAGTTGCGACTTAATTTTGCGTTTGATATTGTCTTTGATTCGCGTGATTTTCCGAGGCTTCTCTCAGTTCATTCAACTAATCAAGAAATGTTTCTTTCGTGCGAACTCACCCTTGAATAGTATTTACATTTTTTTTAAAAGTAGAAACACATTTTTTTTAGAAAATCATCTCAGATAAATAAAGGACCTCCCACAAGCCGGAAAACCCAAGGCTTTCTTTGAAGAAAACTTCAAATTAGGTGGGGGGTGTCTCCACACGCTCCAAAGAATCCGAAGGCTGGCCTTGAGGATTTTCTTGAGGAGTTCCTAAAGTCCCAAAACGTTTCGGAAATATACGAAGGCTAGTGGCGAGTCAAAACTTGAGCAAAATTTATGAATGAAATATTGAACATTACAAGCATACAATTAGGAAATTTCAACTTTAAATTAATGCATTCAGTATTGAATAATAATTTATATCTCTAATTCAAAAAGTAAAACTTAGGAAACATACAGCAAAGCTACAGCAAAAATAAAAGGGCTACAGTTTCCCCAAAAGCTGAATTGCTGCAGTGACTTACGGTATTTCGGCATATAGCTTAATAAAAGTATGGCGTATTTTTTAAATTTCTAACACTTGAATTATAGGAACTATCTTATACTTGTCCCTCTGAATTCTCTCTCCCACCGGGCCTCGCTCTCACTGATTCAGTTTGATTTTAAACGATCAGTTTTTTAAAATTAAGTGAAGAATAAACCACCACATCCGCTTTCAACTTTTTCTGTTATAAGTTATCTAGATATTTAAACATCAAAGTTTTAATGAGTTTTGCAAATGAAAACGTGAATTTAATACATCCTTTTAGTTCAGTCTGAACTATGATTCCTTTTGTCTGACTTTACAACGCCACTTTCACTAAACTAATTCCTTTTGATTGAAGTACTTTCCCTAACAGCACAATCTCATCGGCCGATCATCGGATTCCAATGAGTTCTCATCGGGAATTGCTCCAATATGTCTCATCGCCCAAACAGAATCCGAGCAGCAAAATCCGATGAGTTTTGCTCGAAATACGATGAGAGTTGGAGCAATATACGAGCAGTGTAGCTCCATGGCAATGAATTTTGGATCAAAATACGATGAGAATTGGATCAATATACGAGCAGTGTAGTTCCGTGGCAATAAATTTTGGATCAAAATACGATGAGAGTTGGATCACTGTACGAGCAGTTTAGTTCCGTGGCTGCAGTAGAGGCACAATCTTTTGCAGACGTAGGGTGATCCCCCAACCAGGTGCGACTGGCCAACTCCAGGATCGAACCCGGGTTATCGGAGCGGAAAGCCAACGCTCTACCACCACGCCACCAAGTCTACGATTAATGAGACCAATAATGCATATTTCATAAAAATCTGGGATTGGGAAAATTTTCATCAGAAAATTTGATCATTACGACCTTTTCCGATGACCCCAGAGACCCCCGTACCTTCCAATTTTCGGTAGCTTGGCATATTTTCATCGGGAAATTTGATCGGAAGGATATCGTTTTCCGATGGAATATAGCTCGGCTAATTTTCATCGGGAAACTTGATCGGTAGGATATCGTTTTCCGATGCAATATAGCTCGGCTAATTTTCATCGGGAAACTTGATCGGAAAGATATAGTTTTCCAATGAAATATAGCTCGGCTAATTTTCATCGGGAAACTTGATCGGAAGGATATCGTTTTCCGATGGAATATAGCTCGGCTAATTTTTATCGGGAAACTTGATCGGAAGGATATCGTTTTCCGATGGAATATAGCTCGGCATATTTTCATCGGGAAATTTGATTGGAAGGATATTGTTTTCTGATTAAATATAGCTCGGCTTATTTTCATCGGGAAAGTTGATCGGAAGGATATCCGATGAAAAGTAGCTCATCGAAAACCGTGCTCGGATACTGATCGGAACGATGTCATCGTGCGTTACGGGATCAGTTTACGAAGAGTTGGATGATCGGCCGAGCAAAATCCGATGAGTTGATGCTACTTGGGTTACAACGCACCATTCACTAAACTAATTCCTTTTGTTGGACTTCACAATGCCACTTTCACTAAAAGTTTTGACTACGCAAAAATAGTTTAGTAAAAAACTAAAATCGTCTTAATTTTTTAGAATGATCTAAGTCTGGGTGTTCTGTAAAACTTGTATTTATTTATTTATTTTTATTATTTATTTATTTATTTATTTTTTTTTATTTTTATTTATTTATTATATATATATATATATATATATATATATATATATCTATATCTATAAAAATGAGTGTATGTATATATATATATACTTGTTCTCTATACAAATCCACAGTTTGCGTCAGATTTTCATCAAACTTGACACAGAGGTTCCTTGATGCCCTAGAATTCTCATAGGCGGGGTCTTGAAATTTTAAAAAATCTAAAAAGCTCAAATTTAAATTTTTTGTCAAAAAATGACCCTTTTATTGGAATCTAGCCTATTTATATTGTAATCGAGATAGGCCTTTTAGCATTCAAATTGATGAAATTTAAGATTTTTAAATATTAGTATTTTCCAACAATGATTACGATTAAAGTAATGAATTTTCAATTTAAGGCTCACCTATTTCCTTTTAGCATTGAAATAAGTAAAAAACAATCATAATTCATGTGGACTTTATAAAAAGAGCCACGGATTTGAATTTCAAATTTGCAATGCGACTACAGTTGCGTCTGTAATGGAGATAAGCCTTCAGAACGAGAAACAGAGAATTCAGAACAGATTTATTTCTGAGTTATAATAATTTTTACTTTGTAGGTGGGAACAGTTAATAGAGAAAAGTTAATATTTTGAATTTGGCGGGTGAATTTGATGCAATGTTTTCACTTCCATGTGCATATATTTCATGCCAGTGGACGCGGCAAAGCACAGACAACATTTCTCTTTAATTTTCACCTTTTGATAAGACTATTTTTCTGTAAACGTTTAATTTTCTGTAATATTTTAGTTTTTTTCAAAGTTTGTACCTAAGAGACTGATTGATGCAAATTATTTTATACCCATATGAATAGAACTCTTTCAAACTTATTTTCCCTGAATGCTATGTTGTATTAATAAGCACCTGGGCAACGCCGGGTATTAAGCTAGTATATATATATATATATATATATATATATATATATATATATATATATATATATATATATATATATATATATATATATATATATATATATATATATATATATATATTTTTTTTTTTTTTTTTTTTTTCAATTCACCATATAATACTTTAACAAGAAAATCTGTCAAGAACTAAACGAGCCTACTTTCCTGTACATCGACATCGGCATTCTACCATCTAATCATTATTCTCTTGATTAACTGAGACTGAAAATTATGTCAAACATACCTTTTTAGCACTTACAGCTGATTTCTAAAAGCAAAATATACCCCTCTCATCAGAGGAAATAGACACGTAAAAAGTAAATAAACGAATAAATAAAGTTTTGTCGCACCTTTTAAAGAATGTAACTGTTACAGTTCTTCCGTAGAAAAAATCCTCAATCGTTTTCAAAAATAAATAAATAAATAAATAAAAGTACAAAGAGTATCAAAACACATTTTATCAAAGAAAGAAAAAAAAAAGAAAAAAAAACTCGTCCTTTAATAAAATATCTTGAATTTCATTTTTAATCCGTTGCCAGTTGTTAAATATAAATAAAGAATAAAATGCGCTCGTGAATGAAGAATTTTTGTTACAAAAAAAAATCGTCTGCCAAAAAAATAATAATAAATAAAATAAAACAAATGAATAAATAAACAAAAAATCGTCTGCACAGTCTGTCTTTTTTCTGAGCCTGAATTTCCGCCATGTTTGCGGAGTCGGAATCAGAGACCTCACAGATGATTATTTAGAAAAGTACTTTACAAACATAATTTATCAAAACTATTTTCTTACAAAGTTAGTTTGAAGGAAATCCGACTTAAAGTTCAGGATTCAATGTTCAACTTAAATTCCCCGTAGACGCTAATGTTAATTATTTTTTCTGAACGGTTCAATATTGAACGAAAAATGGTTCAAATCAAAAAGCGAAATATGGGACTGAGCCTCTCTGAGATCTTTCAAACAAAAAAAAGTTTATTCCATTCGGACGGTTTACTCAAAAGTTATTAGGTGGGGAAAGGTTGCTTGAACGGTTTAATGTTGAACGAAAAAATGTTCAAATTGAAAATTTAAATACGGTAATGAAGTATCCTTGCTGAGATCCTTTGAACAAAAAAAAAAGTTTATTCAAATCGTACTGTTCACTCAAAAGTTATTAGGGGTGACAGCTTGCTTGAGCGGTTCAATGTTGAACGAAAAATTGTTCAAATCGGAAATGTAAATACGGGAATGAAGTATCCTTGATAAAATCTTTCGAACAAAAAAAAGTTTGTTCAAATCGGACTGTTCACTCAAAAGTTAGCATCGCGGGACAGGTTGTTTGAACGGTTCAAAGTTGAACTTAAAATTGTTCATATCGAAAAATAAAGTATGGGAATGAGCTGTACTCGCCGAGATCTTTCCAACAAAAAAAAGTTTGTCCAAATCGGAATGTTCATTCAAAAGTTATTAGGGGGGGGGGACAGACAGACCGACCGACCGCCCGACCGACGCACAAATTCCCCATCTCAATACCCAACTTTCAAATTTTTAATTTTTCGATATTCATTTTACCTTTTTATTTCTTTTTGGCTTTTTTTCGGATTTGGCGATATTTTTTTAACTTGGCAATATTTTTTGGACTTGGCGATATTTTTAGATGCATTTAGCCACTTTTAATACTTTTTTCGTCTTTCTTTTATTTTTAACGGGAAAGTGGGCTAAAAAGGGCTTAACCGGATTATTAAAATTGTATTTAGCTACAATTAAACTCAAACTTTACGAAATCTGAAATAGTAAAAAAAGAACTTGAGTAGTAATAGATTTAAAAACAAGTTAACAAGAAATTTTAAGCTGTTAGAAGAACCTTTAGCCCAGGGGTCTCCAACCTTTTTTACTCGGGGGCCAAATTGAAAATTTTTGGAAGCGAGCCGGGAAAACGGTTCAAAAATAGTTCAGTTCAGAAGGGTTTTTTTTGTAACATTACGGAAACTCGTAAAATTTAGAGAGCAGTTCAGAAAACTGAAATAAAAGTCATTTTTTCCCACGAAATGTATTTTGCTCTCCAAAAGGAGTTAAAAAAAATCCAAACGAGACTTAAAACTAAATCCTTGCAATGTACTACCGTAAAATGGGGTTAATCGGAACACTTTTCAGCTTTGATTGTAAAAAAAGCAGTTAAAAGATTTTTTTTTAATTTTATTTTTTGGATAAAAACTTCGGTCTTGATTTACTTTTGATATTCCAAGCAAAGACAAAAGATTTTGAACAATTACTATTAAAATATATAGCAAATTATGGGTGTTCCGAATCACCCCGCTGATAGGGGTCAATCGGAACACTTGTTAAAATTTTTATTTTTTTCAATTTAATCTGTAATAGGTCTCACAAACATGACTAATATTGATGGGGGAGAATAAGAACAGATAATTACTGTCAAATAAATGTATAATTTCAGTACCAGTAAACGTTTATAATTTGTGAAAATTCAAAATAATTTTGAACTTATGAAAAATGAAAAGTAATTTTAAGAAATACTTTTGAATTGAAATACAAAGATTTAATATGAATGGAAGTCACTCATATCGTCCACAAATATGTACTTGTCCTTAAAACTTGCAATTGTGACTTGGCTTAAGTTTTTTCATAACATCTCCTGGGATGAACTCTACCTTTTCTTTAGTTTTTTGAAATTTCTGGGTTTTGGGGATTGTCCTGAAAGATTTTTTCGCTTATTCATCACTGTCTGTGTGCTGGACGTTTACTACATAAAGTCTATGTGACTTTCCCCCTTTTATTTAAAGTAAAAAGAAGTCTCCTGGAGAAAAAATCTTTTGAAATCTGCAACTTTTGTCATTCTAAGATCTAGTTGCTCACGAGAAGGGATAAACAGTAATAAATCCTTGTCCTTGTCTTGATTAGAAGAATTAGGGTTAGAATCTTGATTTTTCAAACAGTTTCCTTCAAATAAGTTTGAATTGGAACAACAGAACTAAGTGTTCCGATTCACCCCGCAAATTTTTTTCCTATGGCATTTTTCAGAATTCTTCACTTTTATGACACAATTTATAAAAAATGTAAATTCTAATGTGGTATTCTGTTGTTCAGATACATGTATAATTGAAACATACCACTCATAGTTTTTAAATATAAGAAGGTTTGTTCTTGCATATGAAGTTTTGCAGTCTATGAAAATGTGATGTTTTCTAGCATTCAACGTGCAGCCCTCTTTAGAAGCCAGTAGCGTTGCCAGATTGACAAAAGTAATTTTTTCCTACTTCCTATGATCTTACCTTTCTAAAAAAAAATTCATGGCGAAAAATACTCAATAGTATATTTATGAAGAATTTCTTTGTACGGTCGGGAAGTTTTGTTCCGATTGACCCCGCTGTTCCTATACACCCCATTTTACGGTACAATTTTATTAAATGAATTCTATGTATTAATGATGATAAGAAACTTAACAATAAATGAGGACAGAGCAAGTGCAACGCTTAGGACAATTTTTAATGAGAAGTTTGCATTTGTTTGACTCTTAAAGTTTCAGTCCATTTAGGGTCAAACTTTGTATTTTCGATCATTAAAGTTGATTTAAATGTACATTTGATAAAGAGGATCTGTACTTAGATTTAGCATACTTCATTTTTGAAAATGTCTGCTCACTAGAGATGCAAAGAGTGGAAAAAACCCAGTTTCTTCCCGGGAAAAAACCGGGTTTTTTGGGAAGGGAATTTTGAAAATTCCCGGTAGTTTTGGGAATTTTCAAAGTGTTAAAAAATTCTGCTTTTAAAATTTTTAATTATTACCCTAATTAGATACATCAAAGATATTTCTAAGT
>JAXGGA010024792.1:0-11492 GCA_038373865.1 Uloborus plumipes | reverse complement strand
CAAGTTGTATTCTTGAAGGCTTATCTCTATTACTCTTTGTATTCAAAATTGAAAGAAAATGGCCATTTTGAGACAAAAAATTTAAATTTTCAGCTTTTTGGATTTTTTTTTAAATTTTAAAACCGCGCCTATGTGAATTCTAATGCATCAAGGAACCTCTGCACCAAGTTAATGAAAATCCAACGAAAAGTGTGTATTTATATAAGGAACAAACATACAAACAAACAAACATGCATCCATTTTTATATATTTAGATGAGTGTGGCAGTCAAAAATAAGGAAATTGCGTTATCCTGACCAACTAAAAAAAAGGAAAACTAATTTAATATTTTTTTTCTCTAAAGAGCCGCTAAACATAATCCCTGAACGCTAAAAATTCTGATACTGAAGCAGGATATCATTTCTCTATATTTGTTGTAATCCCCTACAGAAGTTAATTAAACTGCAGAACTGCTCATTTAATGTTTTTCAGCGTCTTACGGATTTAAGCCTGACAACGGAATGGACATGGCTTTGAGACGACATTTCGTGAGGCGGGAAAAAATGCATTTAGTAAATGAAACGCTTGTGCTAATGAAAACTTTTCTAAATTATCTTATTTCAATTTAATTACGTAAGAGGCATGTATTCTCACATTGTCATGCCTTTTATGAGAGATTTTTACGATTTTTTGTTCTTCTCACAAATGATTCGTGTTTGGAATTCTTATGCGCGAAGGCTTAAAGCGAAGTTAGTTTTAATTAAAAGCTATTTTTTGGATTGCAGTAGTTTTACTTAGTTTTACTGTGAATTTACTACACAAAAAATCTAATTTTTTAGTTATTAATGTGTTAATACTTTTCTGTTGTAGCTTTTAAAGGAAGAATTATTGTGCGATTATTTTGTTTAGCACTTTTTGGGTAATTAACACGAAATTCCGATATAAATAAATGAAAATTCTTACATACATATATATTTATTTCATGTTTTTATTTATTTATTTTTCGATAAATGCAGTTCTCAACATCGTTTGTCATCGCGTGTCTATTGGACACTGAGACATTGTAGGTATAGAATAGGTTATTTTGCTGTCAAATTCTGATCTATTTGCTAGACGTCGGCGTCGAAGCAAAATACACTTCCGGAGTGATAACAGAATATTTAACTTATAGAATGATTTAAATTAAGAAGAATAATAAAGAATAATATTATTTTTTAAAAAAGGCCATGAAATATTTTTAAACTATTAGTCACCAAAATGTTGTTGTTTATAAAAATTTTGAGCTTTTATTCAAACTTTCCGATTTTATCTTTAATACATATCATATAAAATATGATATACTTCTAAAGCTAATGAGCTAATATTTAGAAAAGTGCCAATTTGAGTCCCAAGTGAATTTTCACTAGTATTTCAATAACTAGTTAAAAAAGTAATTTTCCCCAGAAAGAAGATAAGGTTTTGCTTTCATTTCATCTAATAACATCAGAAAAAAAAAATTTCTTCAGAAAATATTTGTTTTATACTTCAAAAATCAGATCGGTAACGTGTCCCCAGTAGCAAAGCTTAACATGCAAACAGCTTAAGCGCACTTTCTAACTTCCCCAAAAAACGCACTTGCACAGAAAACGATTCTATTTTTACCTCTTTGTTAATTCTTTACTTCATTTTTGTTTTAATCGATTTCTGATTTTCTTGGGAATGCAAAATAAGCGTGTCCCTCAGTTCCGCGTCAGAGCGGTAACAATAACTTCCGATCTATATTTAGGCTCCCAAAATCATTTTCTGCACCTATACCACGTGATACTGAGTACCTGGTGTGATGTTTTATCGTATCGAAATTAAAAATTTGCATTTCTGCGTCTAAAATTGCAGGTAAGATTTTTCAAAGTGATTTTATAAAATATGTGTCATTTAAGTCATCAGATCGGTAATACGAGCTAAAATGCGTAGCTTTTATTATTTTAAAAGTTGTTTTATATATAAGTAAAGTCCTTTATTACAAGTGAAAAAACCACGTGTTTGATTTTGGTTTAGCGCGATCGACTCGGAAATAAATAAAAAAAAAACTTTGTCCGTTTGTCAGATCGGTAACAGTCAGAGCGGTAACATTGAAAAACAGCGAATATGCTACCGAACTAACTCTCATGTTTTAGAAGTATTAAAAAGCAAAAATCACAGGTTTTAGCCATATATTGAACATTTTTGTTCTTAAAAATAAAGAGCAATGAGTTGTAGTACAATTGCTTTATATGTGGTTTGTATGACTTGACAATAGAAGTTAGTAAAATAAGAAAAATTGACACTGCAGAAATTAAGTTAATTAATTATTATTATTATTTTTTTTTTTTTTTTGTTTCAATTTCTCATAACTTCGCTAATAAATAGATATTAACTAGCATGCTAACTTTGAATTTCTGATCAAGAAATTAAATTTCCTGCAACTAATTAAAGGAAAGGAAGCAGCAGAGTTGCGTGTTGAAAAAGTTGAAGTTGTGTGTTGTTTCAAAACAAAACAAATGTTTTATTAGCTTGGATTTGGTAATCTCATAATTTATTTTATCTAAAAATCTTATCGCTCATTTTTATTTCCAAGAAATTCTTTTTTTATAACAAAATTTGATTTTTTAGCTAATATATCTGTATATATATATATATATATATATATATATATATATATATATATATATATATATATAATATATATATATATATATATATATATATATATATATATATATATATTAATATAATTATCTTAATTCTGTTTTGAAAATGCAAGGAAATGATATCATTTTCAGAGAGGTTAATGAAGACTGAAAGCATCAACTCAGATATGTAGCTCATATTAGCATCAGATCTGTAACACTCATCAGATCTGTAACGGCTTAAGAGTGAGTAATCTAAGGAGAGGGTAAATAACTTCCTTGACCTCCCCCTTTTTATTTTCTTGCATTTAGACCCAATTTAGACTTAGAACCTAATATTAATTTTTTCTGCAAAATTTTTTTTTATCCGGAAACTTCAACTTCAAATTGGCACTTTTCAAAATATTGGCTCTAATAATAATTCTGCAAGCAGGTATCTAGATTTCAATTAAATTTTTTGGTAGGATAATAGGCAAAAAAGCTTTGCGTATTATTCTAAATCTAATTTAAACTCATGTTTGTGAAAATTGCTACACCATGAAGGACTTGCGCGAATGGGCTGAAATTTTCAGCAAATGCAAGGTAGTGTATGATATGCAAATGAATAGAATTTTAGACGCGTAGCGCATGCGTACGCTGAGCAGCGCCCTCTGAACGCCGGATAAACGTTAGATCAGACGTTGCTGATGCCTCTTCGGCGAAAAAGAGCGAGGTTTCAACAACTTACGGAGTTTGAACGGGAGAGGATCATCAGCCTTCGTGAAGCCGGATTGTCTTGCCTTAAAGTAGCCGCGCGTGTGCGGCGTAACAGCAGCACAGTGATGCGTGTTTGGAAGCAGTGGACAGACGAGTGTCGGACAACTCGGAAATCCGAGAGTGGACCCCGAAATATGACGTCGGTGCGCGATGATAGACACCTGATCCGCATGGTACTGACGGACCGTGCAGCTTCTTCCAGACAACTGGCAGCACAGTGGTAAACAGCTACAGGTGTTTCAATGTGTCTTCATCAATTCGTAGACGCCTGCTGTAGCGTGGACTGCGCGCAAGGACTCCTTTATACAGAATCCCGCTCACACTGAACCATCGCCGCCTGCGGCTACAATGGGCCAATCAGCATAAGGACTGGCGTGCTGATTGGCAGTATGTTGTATTTTCTGACGAATCCCGCTTTAATTTGTGGCACCATGATGGCCGCATTCGCGTCCGACGCTATGCCGGTGAACGCCACTTTCCAGAGTGCATTATCGAACGTCACAGTGGACGAACACCTGGAGTCATGGTCTGGGGTGCCATATCATATTACGGACGATCTCAATTGCTAAGAGTTGTGGGTAACCTGAACAGCAACTGGAACATCAGTGAAGTTCTACAGCCCCAAGCTGTCCCCTTCCTTCAAGGCTTGCCTGGTGCTGTATTTCAACAGGATAATGCCCACCCTCATGTCGCTAAGACTGTTCAATCCTTCCTTGCATCGCAGCAGGTGCAGCTTCTTCCCTGGCCAGCGTGTTCCCCGGATATGTCGCCGATTGAACATGTCTGGGATTTCGTTGGTCGGCGTCTCGTTCGTGATCCTCGTCTTGTTGCTTCTACAAACGAACTTTGGGTACGCATACAAACAGTATGGAATGCTCTTGATCAGGCAGACATTAAAATTTTTTTTGACTCCATGCCACGTCGCGTAGCAGCACTTATTGCAGCGCGTGGTGGCTACACAAAATACTAATTTTAAATATTTTTTTTTATTGTTTGTTGGCTCTTTCTAAGTTTAATCATTTATTTGTACCACTATCACTCAGCTGTGTATTAAATTTCATTCAATTATGACGATTCCTTCATAGTGTTGCAATTTTCATAAACATGAGTTTATTTAATCAAAGAGATTTTTATCCTGTAAGCACCTTTTTGGAAAGCTTTCAATGTTTTTGTAATATAATTAATTTAATTAGCTACAATAGGGATATATTTTAAAAAAAGTCTAGCATATGCCTCAACCTATTCATGCCATATTGTGTTTGTGATATATTCATGCCATATTGTGTATATGATGCTCATTTCCTATAAAGTAAAAATTAGCATTGTATAGAAGTCAAACTTCATACAGCCGTATGAATAATTTATGTTCATCGTCTTTATGCAAACGATTTGTTATAAAAACACAATGCAAAATGCATGCTTTATAACAGTGAATACACCTTTTCTGTGCAATAAATGACCAAAGTATTAATTTTTCAGATACACATGTATTTTAAATGCTTTCTTACAGTTTGAGAACAATCACCTATTCCTGTATGTTATAGTTTTAGTTTAGAAGAAAAGCCCAAATTTTCCTCTACAAAAGAGGCATGTGAATAATTTATCACGCGATCAAATATTCTTTCAATTTATCTCGGCGCAAAATACATGCAAAATTTAATATATTTTCGATTTATTACTCAAGTTTCTTTTCCGTAACTATCTGTGAAATATTTATTCGCTATTTATGCAAAAGATTCGAATAAGCCTATTAAATTTAGTCATGGAAACGTGTTTCTCATATTGTAGTTAATATTAAATGGATTTACTTTGGCAATATAGGTCGGTTGAAATGCTATAACTGTTTGAGCATAATACTTGTAATATTGAATGTATCGAGTTATCCACTGCTCAGAATCAAACCACACCGAAGTCAAGACTAGTGGCTTTTAATAAATAAATAAACTTTAGTGATATACATTTGCACACTGTAAAAAAAGAAAAAAAAACTACTTCTAATAGAAATTTTCTAGAAAAGTGAGATTTCATAAACTTTTCTTATATCGATACGGCTCTTTCTTAACCTCTTGCCCGATTATCCCGAGTTATCTCGGGCTCTTATGAGTCGCAGGTAATTATTATCCCGTGAAAACTCGGGTGAAACTAAATAATTTTACACCTATAAAAATTAAAAATTCAACTTAAAACCTACATATTTTGTTAGATTCATTTCCTTGTATTTAAAAATCAAATGTGTTTTTTTTTTTTTTGCAATTTTTTTCAAAAAAAAAAAAGTTGTAAGGAAAGTGATTTAGTAGATTACTTCCAAAGAAGCTGCGTCGCTGCAATGTTACTTAATAAAAAGTTGTATCGTTACTGCACTGCGGAAAAAAAAACTAAATTACAACTGGAAACCTTTTTCAACTGGAATTCCATTACCTTTTCTAGTGACGATATGGCAATTTTTTAAGTAAAATTGACAGCGTTACTACAGAAGAATCTCGACCGTTACTAGAAAGCTTCATGAAAGTCCAGTTTACTAGCCATTTTCTAGCAGTACTGGAGGTTTTTTTAATAATTACTTTTTTTTAATAGTATAGTACTAGTAAGAATTTTATTCTTTTATTTTGTAAGTAGTAGAAATTATGAACAATTGGTGCTTTATTGATTGATAAGCATGGGGTGCTGAAATATTAACTTACGGTCCAAGGGGTTTGGTTAGTGCACGAAAGCGTGCCTAAGGGTCGCGAATTCGATACTCGCAATCCTGACTCGCAATACAAGACTCTGCATAAATGAAGGGGCAAGTGGATAAAGGTAACATGTGACAGTTGAATTTCGCAGATTTACACAAATTCAAATATGTGTGTGTTCAATTGCGTTGACTCACAGACACAATTGAAGGGACAAGTAAATAAAGGTGATATGTGACAATGTTTTAAATTTCTAGGACACGCTTTCAACAAAAAAAAAAAAAAAAAATAATAATAATAAATATTACCTTTTTACCTCCATTCATGATAAAAAGTATGTTTTTCCGAAATTGTAACATATCAACTTTATCTACTTGCCCCTTCAAATGCTGATGATGATTGATGCACGTTAAATATGTTGTATTCAAAGAGTCCACCATGTTTCTTCTATAAATCAATACATTGGGGGGGGGGGGGGGTAAGGAGCAGTATTAGGTGGTTATTTGGCTTCTAATATGGATCAAAAACATTAAAATGTCAATAGATAGAGTTTCCATCTGTCTTACTAATTTCGTCGGAATTCCATTTTAGCGGGGATCGTTTAACCCTTCACTGCATGGTATGCCTGATCTGGCACAAGCCAAAGAAAACCTGATATATTCCTCTGATATTTAAATACAGTTAAACTGAGCTTTGTGCCCCTTCTGGAACATTGCTATTCCAGTTTAGTGTGATTTTTATGCACTAGTTAGTTGCACTAGTCTAGGTATTACAGTTCTTGCTTTTGAAAAATAGAGTGTCTGCTTTACAGTAAGAAGTGTGCTTCATCATTATTTCCTTTGTTCTAAAAATGTTTAAATATATATGCTGTACTTAGTGGCAAAAATTTGTTTTTTCCACTTATGGCACAAAACACATTGTAAATTATTACACTTACCAGTGTAAGCATATACTATGTGCTTTGTGCCATATGTGGAAAAAACAGTTAAAACATCATTTTTGGCGCAAATTTTTAAGATAAATTTTGTTCTTCATTTTTCCTGAACTCATGGCTATTTAACGGTAACATATGATTTTTTTCATGAAAATAACAAATCGTGCAGTGAAGAGTTAAACAGATCTCTGGTGTCTGCTTGAAGTATGGGATTGGTTTATGCGAGATCGGTTTCAGGAGTGGTTTAATTTACAACACCAGACGCAAATTCTCAATAAATATTGCATTCGTGTGAGCAAAGAAAACTAATTTTATAAAAGCATTTGAAGCTGTGCTTTTTTTTGTAAAACTCTGGGAAAGATCATATAAATATTTTTGTTACTCAAAACATAATAATATTAGAATATCTGTGTTGTGAAACTCAATGGAACTATATCTTTCGCAAAAAAAAAAAAAAAAAAAAAAAACTTATAACAAGCGAATGTTTTGAGAGTAAATTTTAAAAGTATTACTAAGTTCATCCTTTCATACCACGGGAAAAAAACTGATTCACAATGTTTCCAAAATAAAAAGAAATTGCGTAACCTGAAACTTGCGAAAAGAAGTATCTTTACAGCCAAACAATTCAAAACAAATAATGTTTTAATAGAAACGAACAAGCACTTTTTAGGCTTGCGTACTTTATTTTCCCAACAAAAATATATTCTTCTTGTACTGTGACTAAAAGATTTTCTTGAAGTATTTCAAGGTGCAAACCTTTTTTCCTCTAAAACAAAGGAAATTCTTGAAACAACTTTTAAAATTGAATCGAAGAACAAAACTGGCAAGTATTTATGCACGAAAGCTAAAGCAATTTGTAAAAGAGGCAGAACTTTGTTATAATTTTCTTTTCCCACGGTATTCTCGCACTTTTCAAGTGGATAGAATCTAGGACAGGTTCTGGTCTTTGATAATTGGTGGAAATCCAGTATAAGCACGGCAGGCAGACTGGCAGACTTTTGTGTGGTTAAGTTCCTCTTCTTCTCTAGAGTTTTGAGATGATTACAAGAACACGCAAACGTTGAAATTGCTGAAAAAGTTGGAATCAAGTTTAAATTGAAATTCTTGGTCACTCGTAGAATGATTTGAATAAACAAATTTCCAGATACCTAAAATTGTATTTACCATCCGTGGTTGGTTGCCTTGAAGATAGTTATTTTGTAGCAACGTCTACACGGGGAAAAAAAAACCTGCAGTACAACTTGAAAACTTCTAGAAAAAAAGACTTCTATTCAGTTTTATAGCAACGGTACAACTTCTAAAGAAACGCTGTCAATTTATTTTACAATAGCTATATCGTTACTAGAAAACATGGTAACTTATGTATGAACTCCACTGTGCAGCTACTGAATTGGCGGTTTCAAATGATTTGGCGATTTATTTGGAGGTTTTATTTTTGTGGTTGTTGTTCGCACGTGCACGCAAACCGCCAAATATGCCGCTAAATATGTTTTGACCTGCAAATAAACAGTTGCGGTGGAGTTAATACGTAAGTACCGAAATTTAAAAAAAAAATCCTAGTTTCCTAGAAGTTTTCTAGTAATGCTACAATTTCTTTTCCACAGCATAAGAACGTGTTTGTTTCAAAAAGGCGTGTTGACTACTAACCATTTTCTAA
Source organism: Uloborus plumipes (assembly GCA_038373865.1). NCBI lineage: Eukaryota > Metazoa > Arthropoda > Arachnida > Araneae > Uloboridae > Uloborus > Uloborus plumipes. The sequence continues at coordinate 2,849 of JAXGGA010024792.1, read as the reverse complement.
ATTAGTACATTTCTTGAGATCGGCTATTATTCTTTTGTGTGTCACTACTAGTGGCATTGCCATGAGAATTTTCACAAAACTGCAATAGGGATTTAGGGCGCTTTTCCACTTACCGACACGGCAACGATAAATCGTAAGCGATTGTCGTCATCCGACATTGGAGCACGCAAAATGCATTAAAATATGCTATGCGCTTTTCCATCTCCCGATTCCAGGACGATTGTGCCGTCTCCGACCGAACGCTGTCGTTTGTCGTCCCATTCGTGTCGGATGGCATCCATCTCGCCTTTAAAATCGGGACGATATTCATCCATCTGTTTACTTTCTTCGAACGAAAGCAATGGCGTTTAAATTCGACATATCTGCATTAATAAAATATAAACTTCAATTTGCAGACGATTGATAAAAGATGTAGCAATAAAAGATTTGAATCATTTTATTTTATACTTTGTTTCATTAATTGTAGCGCAGACGATTTTTAATGCTTCAAAAAAGATTAAATTTTCATTCTGAACTTTCTTCGATGAGCAACACAGTAGTCATGGTATTCTAGTTTGACGTGTCTGTTTTGTGTGAATTAATTGAGCAGAGACCGTGTCTATGGGATAAGCGAAATATTTTATACAAAAACAAAATTCACAGGGAAAAAGCCCTTGAAGAAGTTTTTAGATTTTTAGATGAGGAATATGACGGCAAAACTTCTACAGACAAGAAAGAAACAGGTAAGTTCAAAGAGCATTGTTCGTAACTATAAAAATATATTATACACTTTAGATTAAACTACTTGTGTTAAATAACCTTGTCCATATTTTAACTTTTTACTATTCTTTGTAAATTTAGTAAAAATATTTAAAATCACCTAAAATCTTTTTGCAATTTCATGAAAAGTGTATAAAACTCGCCTACAATGTACTTTTCTTTAAAAGTATCGTGCACCCAATACCGTTTCTTAATTTGTTTTCTTTTTCTCCGGAGGTAAAGCAAATATAGTAGTTGTAATCTGTTAAATTGAGCAGTCATAATAATATACGTGCGAACACAGTGCTGTTTCGAAATGAAATGCGGTGGAAAATGACCCGTTCTGAGAAACGATATCGTTTGAATGTAAAAGCAGTGCCGTAGACGACACGACACCGTACTTATCGTTGCAGTATTACCGTCCGACTTTCGTCGTTGTCGTATCGTCAAGTGGAAAAGCGCCCTTAATGTTGCCAAGAGCTACTCCATGCCACTTGAGGTATCTTTTATCTGCTGTATAATCATACGACATAGGCGCTGTTGATTAAAGGGACCTTATAAAATACAGTCGAGCCCGCTTAATGGAATAGCCATTTTGCCAAGATAAAATATTCTAAAAAGCGGGATATTCCATTATCTGGGATGAAAATAATGCATTACCACGATTTGGTGCATTGAAAATATATTACGTTAAGCGGGATATTCTTTTAACCGATATTCTAATAAGCGGGCTCGACTGTACTAGAAAAACTAAAGGAGAAATTCTATCAATCTTCTTAACAGTAATCGAACTTTTAACGTATTAGAATTAAAAATAAATAAATGAATGAATAACGCATTTATTTCATTTTTAAATGTCGAATTAAATTCTAATCCCCCCCCCCCCCCACCCGGAGTGGTGCAGAACAACTGTGCTTCGGTAAAGAAGTTCTGTGCTTCGGTAAAAAGTTTCGTTGCTCCATTGCTCTTGCTCCGATCCTTATTTTTGTTAATGGCAGTAGTTATTCATAAATTTTTGTCGAAATTATCTTTCCGTATCAATATCCATTACATGACAGAATGCTGACATTCAGTCTTTCTTTCCAACTGTTAAAAGTATATCTACTCCTCTCAAGAACCATTGGATAACGTTTCAACCATAATCCACACAATGTGTATTTTGCCAATCCAAAAAACATCAATAAAGCTTTACCCGCGTCGTTAATTCTTTTCACTTTCAAAACTCATCCCCCACCCCATTCGTAAGGATTCATCCTCACGCACAATTGACGTCATACTCGCATCCTGGCTGTCTTCTTGGGGAGGAAAGATAAGTTTTTTCCATCCTCCGACTCCCCCGCACTCCTGCCTAAGATTGTCTATTTTCGGAGTAGGCAGTTACTAGGAAGGTTGGGCAGTGAAAACAAGAATGAGGAAAGATGATTCTTGGATAACGCTGGACTGGGTTATATTACATAGCGATCTTTCGAAACTGGAAAGGTGTGGTTATTATAAGGGAATATTTCATGGAAGTAGTGGTTTGTTTTACACTGTAAAAAATGAACTGTTGTTTTAACAATATAATTCTGGCAGCAGAGGTAACAATTTAAAACTGTAAAATGGACCGTAATAAACTGAAACAAGCAATATTACAGTTTATTACTGTAGGGTAAGAAATTTTAGTTTATTGCCGTAAAATTTAGCAGTATTATACTGTAAAAACAACAGTATAATACCGGCAGCAGAGGTTCCAGTTTGAAACTAAAATTCACGGTCATAAACTGTAAAATTAGCAATTTTACAGTTTATTACTGAAAAATTAGCATATCTTACAGTTTATTAGTATAAAACTAGTTGTATTATACTGTAAAAACAACATTCATTTTTTACAGTGTAGAAAAGCATCTTAATAATAAAGAGTTAATATTTTTTGAAAGACATAACGAAGAGGATAAGGGCGCTTTTCCACTTACCGACACGGCAACGATAAATCGTAAGCGATTGTCGTCATCCGACATTGGAGCACGCAAAATGCATTAAAATATGCTATGCGCTTTTCCATCTCCCGATTCTAGGACGATTGTGTCGTCTCCGACCGAACGCCGTCCCCTTTTTCGTCCCCTTCGTGTGGA
>JAXGGA010024791.1:0-11492 GCA_038373865.1 Uloborus plumipes | reverse complement strand
AATGTATTCCCTATTCCCTTTCATGCTCGAATTACGGAGCCGACGCAGAATATTATCTTTATATTTAGGAAATCTTCAAAACAAAGTTTCTTCTTAAAATCTGGATAATCTGGGAATTGAAGAATTAAATCTACGTGAAGAAAGTTGGAAAATAGTATAAATTTATGAATAAAGGGAAAGAAAATCTCTCAAGTTCATTTGCATTAAGTGTCATTTTAGTTGTATAGCCCTTTGTTTTTGGTCTATAACCAAAAGTAAAATTTCGTCTCTATCAAAGAAAATAATGCTATCATAGTGCTTCTTCGCTCCTTCAAGTCAAACTTTTAAGTTGAACTTTTCGAGACACGCTTTTCTTGCTTATAAAAAGTCAAGTTGTGTTGTATGATGCATTCTTAATACTGCGATTTATATCAACAATTTCTTGTGCAAAAAAGTGAGACTCGTTTCCTGCTGTTAATACAGATCTTCGTTGTGTGGCAATGCTAAAACTTCACGTAAAATTTTGGAGAAAGGTTACTGTAAACATTCCTCACCAAGGCCAACGAGAGGTCATATCAACCTATTCGGAAACTAGGGGCCTAGGCCCTTTGGAAAACCCGGCTCTGTTTCGGAGTAGTATAATTTTTATAAACTTGATGGAGAGGAGGAGTGCCCGGCCACCAAACTGACAAGGTGCCCACCGTGTCTCTCGGTGGCCCTGTTTCACCACTACGAAAAACACAGTTTACTAAAACAAAAAACTAAAACTCAGGATCAAATCTCGCGAAATGTTCGTCGTATTTAAGGGAACGGATTCGTGGAAAAAGCTTCGAGGCAATTTTTTGTCAAATTGATGGAACTTCGAGCATGTGAGTTTTTGACCCAAAGAGAAGAGTCGTCGTAAATGAGCGATCCATTTCTAAGAATATTAAGTGTTAGGAAAATATTGCTCACTTCTGATAGCTTACTACAGTGAAATCTCATTAATTGCAGCGAATACCAATGCAACGACATTTCTGTTTCAACGAAATAAATGCTCAGTCCCGATTTAATTTTTATTATTCTAGCTGAATTCCATTTCAACAAAATTTCCGTTAGAACGAACAAAATTTGGATCTTGAAAGTTCATTGTCAGCTTGGTTCACTGTAATAATAATCAAAACTTACTGTCGTCAAAATACAGGGTTGGAAAAAAACCGGTTTTTTTTTTTTTTTTTGAAAAAAACCAAAAAGACTGGTTTTATTGGTTTAAACCAGGTTTTTTTGGTTTAAACCGGGTTTTTTTGGTTTTAATATAATTTTCGAAAAAAAATTTTTTTTTTTCAGAAAGTAATAAAAGTTTGGTGTAATTAATAATCAATCAATCTTCAACAGTCATAAAACCACATTGCTTGACTACTTAAGGAGATAAGAGAAAAACATTGTAATTTAATTACATCATTAAAATTGCTTTTTATAGGAAAATATTGATTGAAATAAACTCAATTAATATATTGGTATGAATGCATATAGACCTCTCAGGAAATACTTCAAGAAGTTGATATGATGCAGGTTGAGACAAAAAGTAGTGATGATGCAAGAAAAACATAATTTATTATATCAAAACAAATTATAATAATTATCAAGTAAGGGGGGGTGGCATATTTTCAAGCATAATCTAAACAAATTCAAAAAGAAAAGTTTCACCTTATGATCTTGTAAACAAAGAAGCAGAAATAGTATTGGAAGTCAAAATATAAAATGTACAGACTCCTTAGAAAAGTAAATTTAGCAAATTCTGTTTCATGAAATATATTTAGCAGAAAATGTAACATCTTCTGCAAGAAATTGAAAAATGCAATCCGATTATATTTAAAAGTATTCAACTAAATCAGCTTCAGAAAAGAATAAATAATATTTTTATCACTTGAAATTATTCATTCAGAGCTCGCACAGTATATGTTATGGCTCTGCAAAAGCTTTAAAACTTGCTTTTTTGCTCAAAATATGAAATAACAAAAAATAATAATTTATAATGTAATGAATTTACATATTTTATTGTGATGTGAAGTTTGGTTTTGTAGAATTGAAAAACAATATTTTACATATATTTCAAATATTTATATGTGGGTTGTCTCATTTTTATTTACTATGGCTTTAAAAACCTTTTGATTCAAATTTAAACTAATTACTATTTTTCAAAATTACTATTTTTCAAAAAAAAAAATTGTTTGAAACATTATAATTTGTTCACCTGGAACACATAGAAAGCATTATTTTTAGGCACAACCTATTATTTCTTTAATTTTGATACTTCATATTATGAAACATAATGGCTCCTTAAACTTAAATGTATGGAAATTAAAAGCCAAAGTTTTAAAGAGCAAATAGATGCACATAAATGGAAACCTGGCACCTGTGGAAAATGAATCGAGCAAAATATAATAAATTGCATCTGTAATACATATGCAATCCTTTATAAATATTAATTATTCAAGTAAAATATGTGTTATAAAGAAAGTTTGTCTAGATCTGCTCTTTGGCAGTGTAATATATTACATAATGAGAAATGAAAAATTGATTTGAAAAAACATAATTTTGCAAACTTTTAATAAATTTCAAAAAAATAATTTTCTTAAGTATTTATGTGTACAACTTTGCATAAACTAAATTTTACATTTTTTAATATGTGCATAAAATAAAGAAAACATTTGAAGAAATTGTTTTCCTTCTTTTTTTTTTGTCATTTTTTGAAAAAAAAAACAATTTTTAAAAAAACCGCATGGTTTAAAAAAAAAACGATTGGTTTAAACCATGGTTTAAACCACGGTTTAAACCAACGTGGTTTAAACCAAACAACCCTGTACAAAATGTATTCTTTTGTTATTATTACTGCTTTTTATTTCCTACACTTAAGTAACTGCAGTTGTTTTAAATCCTACTCAGTTTTAAATTGTACAATGATAGTGCAGTGAAATTCTATTACAACGAGGTTGACCACAAATTTTGTTTGTTGTAACGGACAAATGTTCGCCGTAATGGACTTCAAGCAGTGTAATGGAAATTATATCGGGACAGAGCATTTATTTCGTTGAAACGGCAAATTCGTTGCATCGGTATTCACTGTCACGGTATTTCGCTGTTGTGTACTTTTTATAACTTCTCATTCTGCGAGTAAAAATTAATCAATCGAATTTAGAAAGGTCAAAGTACGCATTGAACATGTTAGAAGTTATAAACGTGGTTTTTATTGTTTCCACCCTACTAAAATGAAGATACATTGTGGAATCCGAATAAAAGATCGTGTATTATGCCATTAACTTGCTTAATTAGTGCAGTTTCGGTTCATCGAATTCTAAATCGCATCATTAGCGAAAGATACCAGTATTCTCCACAAATGAAATGTTCCTCCAATGAATTTATAAAGTTGCGATGAGAGAGAGATAGGCTTCGATTGGAAGCTATAAATTTTTTTCGTGGTTTTGGTAAAAAAAAAAGTTGGAATTATTGTTGGTAATTATGGTTCGGCAAAAATGTTTTATTACTGCTCGTAATTTCCAAAGTATTCCTGTTCTAATTGTTAGTGCATGATCAAAAATAAAATTTTCTCTCTGCAACCTCGGCGAAAGGCCACTTGTATGTCGTTTTATAGATCTTCTCTGTGTTTAGTCTTGATGCCATTTATTACTTTCAATGAATCATGCTGAATTTGTTTGATTTGAGGAGATGATTTGATAAGAAGCAGTTGTGATAACTCAGATAATTTCTCGGTTACTTTTTTTTCAAATTTTCCTTAACAACTGTCCAAAGTCACAAAATAATGAACAAAAAGTCTCACAATTAAAATTTGATTTTCTTTAACTATTTTTTTAACGTATCAAAACAGTTTTTTATTTAGTATATTTTAATCTCTTTATCTTGCTTTGAGTGACTCAATATTAGTTATACTAACGAAGTTTGTTATCTTAGCAGATTTTGCAAGAGCTATACAGTCATGGATAGAGATTTTCGTATAGTTGATAAATATTGACTGTTGGAAAATTTCGTTTAACGCTCCAGATGAATTTTTTCGATGGCATTCGAATTCATAAAACGGCAACAACAATAAAACTTTGAACTACTCGCAATTTCGGTTTTGTCACATAACCCCTTTATCTCCCAAGTCCTTCAATTGCGAGGGCCTCCACTGTCATAGCGACCACGAAAGTGTTCAGAAATGCACATGATGAATATTTTATACAATTCTGTGATGGGTTAAGAGGTCCCCAAAAGTACATTGCGATGAATCCGTAAATATGGAACTGTGTGCGTTAAGCAAATAGTTAAATTTTTAATTGTCTAATCTTCCACTGAAATAAATTAAAGTGCTTTGTTAGATATTATAAACAAGGAGAAAAATGCTTGCTTAATCGATTACACAGAAACTTCAAGCATCACTTTACGAACACATGCCGTCAGTTTTGGCAGTGTGTCAAATTTCTCCAGATTTTGTACGTTTGTCAAGGGCAATTTAGTACGCTCATGCGTTTGCAGACTTTTAGGACCTCAAAAACTTTATTATGAGGAATCTTGCTATGTTGCGTTTGTAATCCAATTTCGTGTTGCTCATTTACTGCAATAAGCATACCATTCCGAACATGTCTCTAGTCGAATACAAAGGCAATGACTAGAGACAAAGACAATAAAAAGATTGTATTTTTTCTAATTATAAACTAGAAGTTTTTGTGCGGATTAGCTAAAGAATGAATGATGTGATTTGAAAATTCGACCTTGATTTCACCAGTACTTGAACATTAATGCTCCCTCCCCCTCGAATTTCTTGTACGCACATATTCTATGTCATTCTTCCATAACAAATGCATGATGTACCAAAAAATGTAACTCTTAAGTGTTGTGCATTTTATTTTATTTCTAAGTAAGTAGTTGGGGAAATATTTCACAACGCAAGATGTCATGTAAAAAACATGCTTTTAGTATCTTTCCATAAATGCTTCTCCACTAGCGATTTATCGACGAGGGAAAATATTTTTAACCGTCAAAAACGAAAAATTATCCAAAAATATTTAACTACTTGCACACAGTGCATGAGTTTTTGGAGAAGTTATATATTTTTTGTAAAACCATAAACGCGTAGTTTAAAAAGTTTTTTTTTTTTTCAAATTTGCATATAATATCTGTTGTCCCACATTCACTTTTCAATGCTATATAAATATTCAAAGGACAGAGTATCGACAAGAAATTTACCGAAAGTATCAGTTAATCATTACTAGAAAATTAGAATAATGGCTTGAAGTTGGATTGGTCATTTTAACGGCAAAAGTGGAAAAAAACGAGAGAAACTGGAAAATTGCCTGGATTTTAAAAATGTGTAAAATAACAATACATTTTTGCGCATAATCCAATCAGGACTTAAATCAAAACAGAAAATTGAGATTCAATTGAGTTAGGTTTTACGATAACATTAATTTGATAGTTAAAACAATGAATTAACTTAGGTTGAAGTCGAAAAAGGTTGGAGATAAATAACGTGTAAAAACTTACTTTTTGTAATGCAGTGTTAAAAGAAAAAAGTGTTCTGATCTTGAATTATATCAAAATACTTTGTGTAATTTTCTTGTGATAGTTTAGTATGGAGCTTTACTTTTTTTCACTTTTATATTGCACATTAATCATAGTTTTTCCCTTCAAATTTCTATTATTCCGATAGCATATCCAAATAATGTTAGTATTAATTCTCTCAAAAAATAACTAAAATATAAGAATTTGTCATTTAATACTTGAAGGGTTTGGAGGATGAAGGGGCTATGTTACATTTTTTGAAAATGCTCTCTGGGCTATGTAAGCAATAGATACAGGTAAGCAAATAAAAATTCGTACATCAAAAAGTAAATGTCATTCGACCAACTTCACACTCTCATTCAACGACTAAACCGGGAAACAAAACAACTTAGAACTTTAATTACTCACAATTTCGGTTTTGCCACATAACCCCTTTCATTTATGACGTGTTTTATAGTTAAAACCAAAGTCAGTGAGTTATTTTATTATTTGCTCCCTATTTTCCGTAATCGTAGTATTAACTAAAAATCAACTAAAAAAAAACATCGAAAGCATTTTTTTCAATTTAGGAAATAATTAATCTTCAATTTTGACCCATAAATCGCCAAACACATAGTTGATTTTTTTTTCTTTAATCGCATGCTTCGATCGAGACTCGTTTACCATGTTCGTAATTTCGTGTTTGTTTACACGTTTATTTTTTTCGCTCCACCGCCGGCAAATCAGGTTACTAGCATAGGGGAGGATACCTTGACATCTTTTTCCAGCCGGCATCGTGAAACTTCTTTTTTTTCCATCTCTCCCTTGAAATCGTTATTTGGCACATTGACCATGAGGAAAAATATAATTATCGCTTCCTGGACGTTTCCCTCCAAAGATAATTCATACTTTGCCATCATGTCATGGCTTTTTGATCTTTTTTCCATGCTCTGCTCGCAGTTTTGCCGGTGATGTTGACTTTCCAGTTCGCCCTCCTTTTTCAAGGTCAGTCGGTGCTTGAACCCCTCAAACAGGTGGTTAGTGTGCACGCTGATGAACGCTTTCATTGCGTCTGATTTTAATAGAGCAAGAGCCCATGAGTGCCAGACCTACGTCATTTTATAAAGGCACGAAATTTTTCTGCGTAAGCACACCACAGTATGTACGAACTTAGGGCTGCGACATCGATGTCGATGTTTTGGAAACATCAATGTTTTTGTTAGAATATCGATGTTTGAGGTTCGATGTTTTTTGTTTTTTCAACATCGATGTTTTGGGTTCGATGTTGGTTTCGATTTTGATGTTTTATATTCCAGCAAAGAAATCCAAAGAAAAATATACGATAAGCATACTTATTAAAAAGTTTTCATCTTTAATCAGAAGCTGCAATATTAAACTCATTGGAAAAAATTTCTATGATTATTATCGATGTTTTTGAAACATCTATAATTTTTTGCCGTTTTTTTATGCCTTTTAATGATCGTCGTTTCACGTTCAATGTTTTTTCGATGACCTTTATACATTTTAGCAATAAACAATAAAAATATGCGATGAAAAAGATACATCTTTCTCTAGCCACTAGTTGAAATATCAACAAAATGGGATTTATTTCATTTTTAGCCTACTTTCCCGTTAAAAATAAAAGAGACGAAAAAAGCATTAAAATTGGCTTAATGCATCTAAAAAATGTCGCCAAGTCCAAAAAATATCGCCAAGTCCAAAAAATATCGCCAAGTCCAAAAAATATCGCCAAGTAAAAAAAAGTCAAAAAGAAACAAAAAAAATGAAATAAATATCGAAAAATTAAAAATTTGAAAGTAGGGTATTGAGATGGGGAATTTGTGCGTCGGTCGGTCGGTCTGTCTGTCTGTCTGTCTGTCTGTCCCCCCCTAATAACTTTTGAATGAACATTCCGATTTGGACAAACTTTTTTTTGTTGGAAAGATCTCGGCGAGTACAGCTCATTCCCATATTTGATTTTTTGATTTGAACAATTTTTGGTTCAACTTTGAGCCGTTCAAATAACCGGTCCCGCGATACTAACTTTTTAATGAACAGTCCGATTTGAACAAACTTTTTTTTGTTGGAAAGAACTTTTCAAGGATACTTCATTCCCGTATTTACATTTCCGATTTGAACAATTTTTTGTTCAACATTGAACCGCTCAAGCAAGCTGTCACCCCTAATAACTTTTGAGTAAACAGTCCGAAAAAAAAATGACTGACTGTGCAGACGATTTTTTGTTTATTTATTCATTTGTTTTATTGAATTTATTATTATTATTATTATTATTTTTGGCAGACGATTTTTTTTGTAACAAAAATGTTTCATTCACGAGGGCATTTTATTCTTTATTTATATTTAACAACTGGCAACGGATTAAAAGTGAAATTCGAGACATTTTATCAACGGACGAGTTTTTTTTTTTCTTTTTTTTTCTTTATTTTTTTCCTTTCTTTGATAAAATGTGTTTTGATGTACTTTGTACTTTTAATTTTTTTTTGAAAACAATTGAGGAATTTTTCTACGGAAGAACTGTAACAGTTACATTCTTTAAAAGGTGCGACAAAGCTTTATTTATTCATTTATTTACTTTTTATGTGTCTATTTCATCTGATGAGAGGGGTATATTTTGCTTTTAGAAATCAGCTTCTAGTGCTATAGAGGTATGTTTGACATAATTTTCAGTTTCAGATAATCAAGAGAATATTTATCAGATGCTACAATGCCGATGTCGGTGTACGGGAAAGTAGGCTCGTTTAGTTCTTGACAGAACTTCTTGTTATAATTTTTTTAATAACTAACGATGATTTGCTGTCAATGATTTTTAAGCATTGTTGTTTTGCATTTGATATTTTTTTCGATGATGCTTTACATTTCAGCAAAAAAAAAACAAGTTTTAGAAAAATATGCGACAAAAAAGGTACACAGTTAGTCAACAGTTGTAGTATATATCTCACTGAAAAAAGTTTTCTTAATTGACATCGATATCTCACAGTTGATGTTTTTACCAGGCGGCAAAAGATAATTTAATTGAGTGATATAAGGAGAGGTGCTTGTAATGGGGAGTAACTGAATAACTGTACATTCAAATGTGTAAGTAATTATATAAAAAAATATCGATGTTTTGAAACATCGATGTTTAAGAACATCGATGTTTTTTGGTCGATGTATCAATACCATCGATGTCATTATTTTCCAACATCGATGTCTTGAAACATCAATGTTTCGCCTTCGATGTTGCACCCCTAGTACGAACGGTTCTCTATTCGTTAAGCTGAGTCGCGCTGGCTTTGGCGGGAAACAAGTAGAAAAGGTACGTAAAACTGCTACCCAAAAACGTCATAGTATAAAGCGTAATTTTTCAATATGTTGTAGGGCGTACTATAAGAAGTTATACCTTACAATGCCAGACACTTTGCACGCTGGCCTTGCGCAGCCAGACACTTTGAAGTTGGTAAAAATGTAAGCAAATTTACGTCATTTTATAAAGCGTAATTTTTTAATATGTTGTAAGGGGTGCCAGGGGGGTGACGCCAGAGAAGTGACAAAATCACACATTACCTATAAAAACAGCATCACGCGTTCTTCTCACCAGAACTTCAAGTAAACCATGATGGCTGCACACAATAAGCATTACATTATACATACGCATACTTATTTAACGATGAAATATCAAAAGTTATACCAAGGCTTCACTAGATAGCGTTTTATACAGGCTGCTTCATTACTCAAAACATCAATGGTAAAGATTTGCCCGCTAGAGAGCGCTGAATGATGTGTTTGTTTACATTTATTAGCACATTGTTTCTGCTGTAAAAAGTGATGTTCATCCTATCTTTAAGGGTTAAAAAATATTGATATAGTTTACTGAAGTGGAGTACAGAGTGAATTGATGCCGAATCCTTATTAGTACTGCTTTTTAGGGGAAATAAATTCCCTTTTCAGGTAAAGTTGGTCGCAACTCATGATTCAGTCATACGACATTCATTCATTGTTTACTTTCTTCGAATTAACAACATATAGCAATGGCGTTCAATTTTGACATCTCTGCATTAATAAAATATACGCTTAAATTCGCAGCCGATAAATAAAAATGTAGCAATGAAATAAGATTGTTCTATTTACTATTTAGTTTCATTATTGTTGCTCACGAGATCTTAATTGCTACGCAAAAGCTCAGATGTTCATTTTGATAGCGTTGACCCATCAGAGCGATAAATGGCGAATCTATTCGCAGAGACATTTCCTTTTGATGCCCCAGAATGAATGCCCTGCAATGAAGCGATTGGTGTTCAACGGAAAGACGATTGACAACAAAACATATTAATTTCTTTAGTAACAACGAAATGAGCATATATAATCGCTTAGTACTAAAGAGCAATACAAGTACGAAAAAAATAAACAAAACTACAATATTACGACGACCAAATGTAATTTTTTTTTCATTTACACAACATTAAAAGGTAATGTTCTTTTTATGTTAAATTTCACACATTGATAATATTTCGATAATTGGGAATCTGGTGTGGTTGCCAAATTTTTGGCGATAATTACTTTATTTTGTTGCTTTTTAGTTTATGTTTGCGAAGGAAGTATTTCCCTCGCTCATAAATTGGCCACAAAGATTTAACGCCAATAGGGAAAGATAACCAGACTTCCAATCACCGAAATCTTCCCTTTTTTGTTTCTAATTTCACACATACGTTTAATACTTGAAAGTAAAATAATTGGCCAACTGAAAAAAAAGCTGCGAAATAATGTGAGAATTCTTGTTAAAAAACTCGCCAAACAAATTAATTTGACAATCTAAACTCATCAAAAGTTTTGATGGAACTATCGTTCCAAAATCGCCATTTATCGCTCTGCGGTGCCAGTGTCGTTTCATAGTTTAATTATAATTAGAATCAATTAAAATGAAAAATAATTCGCTAACTAATTAAAACAAGCCGTTAAAATGCAGAATAAACCAGCAAATCGAACAAGCTATTAAATGACGTTAAAATATAATAAAATAGAATTGAATGCCAAATTGTAAAATTGTCGCCAACAAATTAAATTTTAATTTTGTCTTTTATTATCTGATTTGTTTATAATGTTAGTTACCACAAAATTCGGTAGATGTCGCTAGGCGACATGCATCCGTTTTTATCCCAAAGATTTTGATCAAATGAAGCAGCCTGTATAAAACGCTATCTAGTGAAGCCTTGGTTATACTTACCAGGGGAAATACTACAGCGACTGGCGCAGTAAGCTTTGAGGCACTTTCAACGAGAACCGATGCAATAATATTCGAATTTTTTTAAAACCTCTTAGTTTGCTTTTAACTTTACTCAGTATTACACTGGTTATTCGCAATCAACATCATTCTTATGCATTTTTTATGCTAAATTTCAGTCTTTGAAGTTCGCCGGGTGGAGGTGACGCTGTTGATATGGCCCGTTGAAAAATGTATTTTTTTTAAATAATAATAAATATTTTTTCAATGTTTACTGATGAAATAGGTCATACATGTGATTCTTCAGCCAATTGGCTGAAATCAGCCAATTTGATTGTCAAAACATAGTTCCGTCCTTCTACCGATCTGCCTTAAAAAATTTCCCATTCACTCTAAAATTTTCAATCCGTTTGAAATTTCCATGATTTCTAGACGAATGTACGGCTACAGCGATCTACCCAGCTTTAAAAGAAAGCATTCTTCGCTTGCTTGGTTTTGGTAAAAAATTTCAATTTGAAAAAAATAAATAAAATAAAACAGAGTTAGAGAAACCGAATAAAGTTAAAAATAAAAATTATAATAGAACTTTTGCCCCGTCGAACCAACCAGTCACAACATGCCAAATATTTTCAGCCAAATTGTTTTGAAAGTAATCACATGTATGAATAGGTTTCTCTGTTAATGGAAGTGTATGATTATGGCAAAAAACATTATGCCACGTTAGCAAAAATTGAGCTTCGAACATGTTTGTATAAAAACTAGTATTTGGACAGGCCAT
>JAXGGA010024790.1:0-11495 GCA_038373865.1 Uloborus plumipes | reverse complement strand
ATCAAAACCATTTTCTAACGAAGTTAGTTTGAAGGAAATCCGCCTTTACATTCAGGATGGTCTGCATTAAACTTAAATTTCCCTGTAGACGCTAATATTAAGCATTTTTGAACGGTTCAAAATTAAATGAAAAATGGTTCAGATCAAAAAGCGAAACATGGGAATGAGGTATACTCGCCGAGATCTTTCGAACAAAAAAAAAATATTCAATTCGGACTGTTTACTCAATAGTTATTAGGTAGGGAAAGGTTGTTTGAATGGTTCAATGTTGAGCGAAAACATGTTCAAATTGAAAATTTAAATACGGTAATGAAGTTAACTTGATGAGTTCTTTCGAACAAAAAAAAATTTGTTCAAATCGCACTGTGCACTAAAAAGTTAATATCGCGGGATAGGTTGTTTGAACGGTTCAAAGTTGAACCAAAATTTGTTCAAATCGAAAAGTCAAACACAGGAATAAGGTGTACTTACTCCCCGAAAGTTTTCCAACAAAAAAAGTTTGCTCAAATCTAACAGTCCATTCTAAAGTTATTAAAGAGGGACGGGTAGATAGACAGATATTTTTCCCCATCTCAAAACCCTACTTTCCACTTTTTAATTTTACGATATTTATTTCTTTTTTTCAAATTCCTTTTTAACTTTTTTTTTCACTTGGCAATATTTTTATGATGCATTAAGCCACTTTTAATGCTTTTTTCGTCTTTTTTTCTCATTTTAACGAGAAAGTAAGCTAAAACGCTCAAGTTCAAAGAAAAATTAAAAGAATCTATGAGAGCATCAAATTATGTTGCCCACGGAAGAATTCGCAATTTGTTTCACTTTTGATAAATTTGATAGGATAATGAGGAGGTATAGTTTAGCATTCACTTCATATTCATTGACGTCATAATTTGCTCGCGTTCTTACATGACGTCATTCGACAAGATTGGGGATAACCAGAATTTGAAACCAAGGTTTTCAGAGGTGAAACATAACAAACTCTTTTTCACTCCTGGCCGTGAATACCTCTTTTCAGAGTATTTTCCCCCCACCAATAGAAACTGTCCCTTCATGTGGTCCAATCACGAAGAAGATTTTGCTTTTTTCGTTTTATACTTCTTCATTCGTTTCTTAAGTATAGGAAAGTTCTTGAGATATCACTCAAACAAAAACGGGTTTGTCCGCAAAATATTCTTCAGACACCTTATTCAAAAACTTAATTATAGAGTTCAGCATCAGCATGAGGAAAAATTCGTGGGGAATTTTCTATGCGAATAGAAAAAAAAAACGTTTATAAATAGACCTAGAGCATGTTTGGAATGATATGTCGTATAGTTTTATTTTGAACTTGAAAAGCAACACAAAAGATATTGCATAGACAATTAATATTTCTGAATAGACATGATAAATGAAAACATTATATAAAAAAAATGTCACATGAATAAGGGATGAGAATATTTTTAAAAAAATATTATTTTATTGTTCTCATTAAAATGCTCTACTAAATGCAAAAGAACAATATAAAATGCAGATCACAAATTACAAAATATTGCTCGGTAAGCCCACAGTTCAGGACGTCATTTCAAGTTTTTCCAGGGGAGGGGCAAAGGTTTCAAACGTAATGCTAATTCATCGGAAAACATTAAAAACCACGCCCACTTATATGTAAATACATTGATTTCTCAAAGCCAGGGGGGGGCAATGGACCCCCCTGCCCCCCTAAATGACGGCCTGCCAGTTTCAATTTGACGAAACATTAGTAAGATTTTTATTATTTTTATTTTTTTATTTGTTTTGCAGCCTAAAATTTCAATTGAATTTCAATTGATCTTGAATTGGCGCTCAATGCTCATTTTTTATCTCTAAAATTTTCAGTTTACAAATTTCCTTGGATGATTCATGACGCGAAATGTTCCAAAAGGAGATAAACTTAGTGCTTACCAGAAAATTAACTTTAAATTAGTGGCTTGGAAGAAGCTTTTGTTTTATATTGGTGTTTTTTACTTCTTTTTACGTAGTAATAAGGTAGTATTGTGAATCGCGAAAAGAAAAATCACGGAAATCAAATTTGAGTCTACATTTTGATTTCTGCACCCGAATAGAATCATCAGTAGTTTTTGTCGAGACCTGTCAGCACGTGCATATGTACCCAAGCATCCTACGACATATTAAGCATCTCGGAAAAATGCCTTTCACCACCCCCGAGTTAATGTACGTACGAGTTTTCCTCGTGGACGTCTGTATGTACGGTAGGTAATGTGCGTATGTTGGCTCACATAACTCAAAAACTATATGCCGTTAGAAGCTTCTAGCTTGGTATGTAGGCTCTGAGGATGGTCTAGTTGTGCACCTCCCCTTGTGGTTGCATTCGAATGTTCCCAAGAGGGTGTTTTACCCCTTTTTTGGGGTAAATCAGTGTTAATTTCAATGCAGACTCAAGTGATATGAATTGGCACGACCACTTGGCGATACATTGCAAAGCTTTTGGTCGCCAAGTGTTTGACGCCAACTTGGCGACATATCGCTAAGTTGGCGACAAATTTGGCGAAAAAATTATTTTTTGAATTTGGGTTCAACTTGGCGCTATTGGCGATATTTTGCGAAAAATTCACTGAATGATATTAAAATCAGCAATATTTAGAAAATTAACCATTGTAAAATATTTTTTGCATTGTTTCGTGGCAGATTAGTGGAGTAAATATTTGAATTGTTGCCTTGCTCACTCCAAGCACTTTTTTTAACAACTACTAAGTAAGGCAACTACTAAGAAATTTACACGTAAAAGAAAGTAGTGTCGGGTCCATACCAGATTTTTTGAATAATCGTGTTGATAACTATGGAATCAGCAGTACATCATTACTGAAAGATTACTAACAATCGTTACTGATTTGAGAACCAATCGCTTACGATTCAGTGCCAATCAAAATTCATGAAAAATACAGCTTTATTAGATTGCCGATGAGGATTGCCACCCCACCTTTTTTTTTTCTTTTGCAAGAACGTCTGAATCAACAGCGAGAAATGTGCTGGAAATAATTGTCACTGAAACTCGCACTCTGCGTCCTGCTTGAATGTTGATTGATGCACTGTTTGACTTGAAGCCACGCAGTTTCAGGCGAAATTTGATGCAGCCGCGCTGCTCAGTAATCCTGTAATTTGAATAGAAATTTAAAAGACCTGACAAGAGCAACTACACGCTACCTCAGGAAAAGTCTGTTTGTCATGCGACTGACGCTACTGACAGAGCGACGAAATCAAGCATGAGTGTAGATATTCAAAGTGAGTCGAAGGCTGACGTGCTATTCTCAAAAACAATCAAATATTTTAGCTGAAAAAGAGTCCATGTGCTTTTTATATTTATATTTTTTCTAATAGACGGCGTTTTTCAGTCCATAAATGTATTTTTATACAAACATTTTGTCTTCAAAGTCTATTTTCGGCAACCAAATCACAGAAGTTTTTATAATATTTTGAATGCCTGAAAGATTAAAGAGATTTTAATCACTTTGGAGCCATCCTAAAGCGTTTTTGTTTCGCGAAAAGTTTTTTGATCGTATATTTTCAGAGGTTATCTACTTTTTGTCGTCTAATCCGCAGCTGAACTGTATATATGAAATTTCGTTCAGCACTCAAAACTGTTGAATTGAAGCAAGACATTATTGTAATTTCTATGAAGGAAGGTTAACACTTTGAGCTTCGCAATTTATTGTTCACATTGATAGTATTTCCCCATCATATTATTATTAGATGAATTCATTTCGATGGCATCAACGCAAGACCTGCCACTGCTTGAGATAATTTTGTGTGACCCACATGTTTCATATCTGGCTGTTTTTTTAATACAGAAATCAGTCTTTTGGAAGTTAATTTGTTATTGATTGCTTTTATCTTACTTCTACTACATCATGCAAGAACCGGAAATAAGTTTTACACTACTTCTTTTCCTTTTTTGCACTATTTGTGATGTAAAAATCATGTAGAAAAGAGGAATATAGATTTCTTTAAAATTTAAAAGATACGTTTCTTACAAAACTAGAACAGTCCTATAAAGATATACAACCAAGTATTAAAATTTCAGAGACTGGAAAGTGCAAATGAAGTGCTTTAAACAGTTTCGATTGTTCCAGGCTTAATTGTCTTTAAAAATAATAAATAAACTTCTTGAAAAGTGCTTCAGTTTTATTTGTAATCAATATCAAGAGCATAAATTATGAGCTGCCCGAATGACCACAATGTTAGTTTCTAGTTACTTATTTTCTAAATATCTATTGTTTTAAAGCATTTCATGCATTTTTTATTATTGATCATTTTATCAAAAACAAACTACAGGGAAACCTCAGAGATCCAAAACTTGAGATAATCCGAGACGCTTGTGAAGCGAATATTTAAAATTAGATTTGAAAAAAGGAAAAATCAATAACTACGATCAAAACGGTTTTTTTTTCCTTTTGCTATCGTTTTGATGACAGCAACTTTAGAAAACATTCCAAATACTGTTAATAATACAGCGCAGTACCTTATTAATGCGCTGCATTCAAGTTTTGGCATAATGCATCAGCCCATATACTTACAACCACGCAATAGGCTTGCCCGTTACACATAGTTGTACATTAGTGGTGGAGCGAAAAAAATAAATTTTGGAATCTTAATTTGTAATACCCCGACAAAAGGTGTGCATGTGTAAGTATGGTAAAATATTAGCAAGTTTGAACAACTCCTTTAGCGTCCTATACCAGGGCTTGAACTTCTCTAAAAATACGAAAATATGTCAATTTTCTAAAAATTTTTGGAAAATACAAATAATCACCATTTTTGTTCTAATACCATTAAAATGCTTCTTTTTTCAAATGTTCTTTGTTTTTTTTTTAAATTTCTAATTTCTAGAACTATACTGAAGCATATTTTTTAAAGATATAACTGATCTCATTAGAAATTCAGCTTGAAAATTAACAACTTCATAACTCTGTTAGCTCGAATTAATGAAAGCTAATGACTGAAAGGTCTCCGATTTTTAATAAAGAGATCAAAGACACTTTTTTCTTTCTGTATTACATTGACAATGTCCATCAAGCTCATTTTTTAAATCCCTTTTTAAAGCTTTGATATCTCCCACTGAGTTCTTGCAACGTTAATAAGTTAACTTTTCAAAAACAAGTTAAACTTTACCAGTGATTTTATAAGTATACCTCTTCTACACTTCGACTGTTTTAAGGGTTAGAAAACTGGTTAGTGAGGCGTTCGATTGCTATTGAAGGAAAAGACAACATATGAAGTTAAATGAGAAACGTTATGGTTCGCAATCATCAATGCCTAAACTGAGTCATGAGTCTAGCTTCAAACTTTGATTCAAAAGGAGAAACCTGTTTAAAATCAGAAAGATATTGCATTCCTTTAAATCTATTGAAAACATGTAAATAACGTGGCTGGGTGGATGGGAAAAGCACAATGACACCCGAAATGCAGCTACCTCCTTGTAGTGTGTTCTGGACTGTTAATATAACGAAATATAATTGCATTTTCAACTAAAAGCTGCATTTTACTCATTCATTGCAAAGAAATAGTATCTGGACTAAAAAGAAGAATTATTGCTGTATGCAAAAAAAGTAAATGGTAAAAAAGTCAATTTTTGGTTAATTTAACGGAACTTTTCGGTTTATGTACGAACTTAATACTGCAAAGAATGTAAATAATTTTGAAGATGCATAAAAAGAGTGTTAAAAAGAAGCATTTTAATGGTATTAGAACAAAAATGGTGATTATTTGTATTTTCCAAAATTTTTTAGAAAATTCACATTTTTTCGTATTTTTAGAGAAATTCAAGCCCAGGTAGGACCCCAAAGAAGTTGTTTAAACTTGATAATATTTTACATGTGTATTATACTTACTCATGCACAGCTTTTGGCTGGTATTACAAATTAAGATTCCAAAATTTATTTTTTTCGCTCCACCCTAGTGTACATCACACCGATGCTTATAAACATTGGCGTCAGGTACACTTGCTTCGAACTTCTTCATTCTGTACATACTTATAACGAAATTCCTACCACTATAATCAACGTAGATGACATATCTATACCTCAGAATTAGACTAACATAAGTCCATTTTTGCAACTTTTCAGGAGAAGGGAAAAACAATTGCCGGATGCATGCAAAGGATGGGATTTGCGCTCTTTTCACGCTGCTAAATAATTGTGAAGGAATTTTTTTTATGGAATACCGTTCTCATGGGTCGATGCAGAATACGATTCTGCATACAGTTCACTAATAAAGTAAAAAATCGCCATTTTTGGACTTACGTCGTTCTGGTTCTGAAGTACAGATATTACGTACTCATGCTCTATCAGAGGTAGAAGTATTTTATTATTAACTTTTATATCACGAAACGAATAAAAACATGAGTTAAATCCAGCCAATTAAATCCGCCAATCCAGTAAATACGAACTTTCCGTAACAAGAACAGGGTTCAATAAAATTAGTTCTTATTTTGGATATTCTACTCTACATCAAAAATCGTTGTATGTAAATGACGACCATTTTCTGTTTCCTATCGCTTCCTCTCTGTCGATTAATTTCAGCGTTTAGTCGAATCAAAAGCAATTTTTGTTTTGTTTGATCTTTTGCAAAAGAGTGGAAAACATTAAAAAAACTTGCTTCCCTGTTTTTTTCTGATATTTTTTGTCGTACTAATCAGCTCTCAAAAGGCATCCAATTTCATAACTTCATAACATGTAAAATATTATCAAGTTTGAACAACTCCTTTAGGGTCCTACCAGGGCTTGAATTTTTCTAAAAATACGAAAATATGTCAATTTTCTAAAATTTTTTGGAAAATACAAATAATCACCATTTTTGTTCAAATACCATTAAAATGCTTCCTTTTAACACTCTTTTTATGCATCTTCAAAATTACTTACATTCTTTGCAGCATTAAGTTCGTACATAAACCGTCCATTTCATAAAAACTTCTCAAAAATTTTCACGGGGTAGGAACTCCCGGACCCCCTAAAATTCAGGATACCCTATACCACCCTGACTGGAGGATCCCTGTATCACTCTCCTGATTTCCTTGGCGTTTCAAGACTAGTAGAAAATAAAAAGGACAAAATAGGTATTAAAAAAACAAAAAATGCCTATATAGTAGTTGAGGGGGGATAATAAATAAATCAAAAAATGAAGATTGCCTTCTTTACTTTTTTTAGGGGGGCCCCATACTAGAAAAGGCTTAGGGCCCCGTAAAGTCTAAATCCGGCCCTGGATATAGCCTCTGTACTCCAACCAGTGGCGTATATTAGAAGACCCTCCGCAGCAGAGGGGAGGGGGCGCAAGAGGTTTGAAGGTGCACGTTTCAGAAAAATAACATTATGAGTTAAACGGAAGAAATAATTTTTGCAGTTGAACAGGGGGTGGGGTGGGGGGCTCACAACATTGCTTAGGGAGGCGCATTAAGTCTATGTACGCTACTGACTATGTATGTTCTTACACTGACGTCATCAAAGATGGTCTGCAATTGCATTCTGATGAGTTTATTTTGAGAATGTTCTAGGGAAGAGGCCCAAACTAATTGCCGCTCTTTAATTTCACCCAAAGTAGCAAACAATTGGGATTTCAGGAAAGAAAATTCAGGGTCCGCTGTCCCCCTCCACGTAATTAAAGATGGTCTAAAATTGCGTTTTTAGGACTTAAATTTCAGAAAAGCCCTATTGAGATTTTTTGAACAACACCCTCCATCATGTAAAATAATTCACTATTGTGTATTTTAAGGCTTAAACTTCGAAAAAATTCCGGATGCTCCTCTCTCAATAAATAAAGTTCGCCTAAAACGTTGTTTTTCAACTTCAGTTTTATAATTTTCAGAGGAATGTAGCCAAAACCAAAGTATTTTTCTCACGTTTTCAAACAATGGCCTATAGTAATGTTTTTGCTACCTCAATTGAAACTTTACTTTTTGTCATGTCTGCTACCCAGGTAGCACAAAATACGTTCAAACGTTTTATAAACGTTTTTAATCCGTTGTCACAACGTTAATAACCATTTTACAACCTTTAAAAAACGAAGTGTGCTATACTTTGGGGTAATAATAGAGTAATACAGGAGACTTGCTACTTGCACAAGCCGAAATTTTTTTTGAAATTAAAGTCAATTTTAGGCTATCTCTGAAAGGGGATGGTTCGGGCACTGGCGAACTATCATCCCCTCAAAGATTTACGGTATTTGAATTTTAAAAACAAAATTTCAGGCTATCTTTAGAGACGTTCAATGATGATCACCCCGAAAAGTTTCAAACTTATAAACTTAAAGCCACCTCTTTTTAGACTATCTTTGGAAGTAAAGTTAAGGAAAAGATCATGATTCAGAAACTTTCCATTAAAAATGTTTTGGAATGTATATCCTAAAATCCCATTTAGGCTATCTTTAATGATGTTGTTGTCTTACGCTAGCTAGACTGCAATTTGGGGAGAGCTGCTTAACTTTTCAACTGTTTTATAATTTGGTTGGAAGTCCAACTTCCACAGTACACACAGGCCATAAGGCTCCGTTTACAGGGCAGGCAACCATTAAAAGCACAACAGCACGCTCACAAAAAGAAGGGAGAGGGAAAGTACATCTAGCCCAAGCTGGAATTCTGTCCCGAAACCTCCTATTTTGAAGTTAGACTTCTCTGACTAAAAGCCAAAGTGGCCGGTGGTTATTCTATGAAGTTAAGAAAATGTTTAGAAGAAACATTCGTGAAATTGCCCCCCCCCCCTCCCAGAAATTTTATGATATTGAAGTTTTTAAAACACTACTTTATGCTATAATTTGTTGAAAGGAGATAAAGGGATTGGGAATTTTTCAGCATAAAAGGCTAAAAAATGCTTTTTTAAAAGTAATTTTTCAAATTAAGTTTTTTAAATTATCTTAAGTGATGTTAGGGTGAGAAATTCGGAAGCTCTCATTCCTAAAAACGATTTGGAAATTAACTTCAAAAACATTAGACAATTGTCGGGAGAGGTGAGATCTCCGAGCTTTAATTTTAAATTCCTAAAATGCCATTTCAGGCTATTGACCAAATTGTTATAGAAGAGACGGGTAAGGAACGCTCCTAAAGAGTTTTTCGGAAATTGAAGTCGTAAAAATTCAAGTTTTAGTTATCTTTGATGATACTGGGGATGGGGTGTTCTGCATGGAAATGTATCGTAACTTTAGACTTAACAGTGGAATTTCAAGATCTCTTTGGTCTCATCAAGATCATATTATCCCTTTTCATTCTGTGTCTTCAGATCACTTTTTTTTTTTTTTTTTGCTTTCTGGAATTACACCCGGGCTGCGGGCCCCGAATTCCCCCATAAACTATTTTTTTTTTTTCACTAACCGATTAAAAGATTAAAAAACTCAAGCCCCCTTTAGAGTGGTTGCTGTCTTCGCTCGTAGTTTTTATCTTTTCTTTTCTTTTTCTTCCCTTTTTTTTTTTTTTTTTGGACTGAAACCACGGAAATTTTTTGTGAGCAAAAGTCAACAGAATTATGTTTTAGTTCTTTTTTTTTATTTTGGGAGGGGCCCGGGACCTCTTGGCCCACCCCTCATATACGCCCTTGGTTGGTTGGTTAAAAAGGGGTTGCGACGTGAAAAAGGTTGGGAACCATTGCCATAAAGGAATAAAATTATATTTATTTCATTATTTTGCATCAAACATGTTCAGTGCTGCCATCTATGTATTTGAATTAAAAAGATATGCTGTAGAAATCATCATTAACACCTACTAAATATAGAATTCGGTATTTTGTGAAACAGACTACATGCTCACCTGTTTTGGTTTATTTGAAAAATTTTACTCATTGTCCATAGTACATTTTCACAGTGACTTATCTGTGGGTCAGTTTTTTCAATGAGTAATATTCAGTGGCGTAGCTAGCGGTTGACAGGAGTGGCTCTTGCCACGGGCGCAACTGCCAGGGGGACGGCTTTTTGACCGATTAAAAAAAAATTTTTTTGTCGTCCAAACAGACTAAAAAATAAAAATTTGATGAACACTCCAAACAGCGAAAACTGCGCCCCCACGCTAAAAGACAAAATATACAAAATGTGAAACTTTGCTTTGGTTTTTTTCGGTTGGATACACTGATGTTAGCTTGAATCTATCTGGTACGATAGAACTTAGTTATATGGAGTCGGGAGTCTGTATAATAGGCTGATCTGAAATCGGCCAGTCTTATCCACTTAAAAGAGATAGAAACACACCTTTTCTCTCCGCTTCTTTTAGGCCGTTTTTTTTCCACGATAACACTTCAACTTATCAATTACATACTATACTTCATAAATAACGTCCTACAATTTTAAAAATCGGCGAGTTTTTGTTGAAAACATTTCGGATACAGATTTTTGGAATGCAATTTTATGCTGACAGAAAATAACTCCTCTATTGGTAACAAATTTTCTGTGACTAAAACAAGCGAGAGAATAATATGTATTTCTCAAAAGCGGGAGGGAAAGGTTTATAAAAAACGATTATTGCAAATTTCGCGATTTTAAAAATTTGTACCAAGAGCTTATATTAAATGAAGGTTCCAGAAATGAGTAGCAGCAAAAGTACAGTGGCGAGCGGTTTTGAACGAGTAACGTTTTCAAAAGCTATTTGTGCTTCTATATCTCAATATAGATGGTTAGAACGATCAAAATAAATAAATGAATCTTTTTTTTTAGTGAGTTTCGATTTCGTACTTTGGAAATTTTCTATTTTATATGTACTTTAATAAAGTGCTCTCACTTCTAAACTATATAGCACTACTTTGTTCTTTATACTCATTACCGTTTTAGTATTATTGGGAGGGATTGAGCTCGATTTGTAATTACGCCAGTGCCATATGTTTTGTGCTCTTTCTACTGTCAAAAAAATAAAAATAGCTATTATTTCTCATGTATTACTGAACAAGGAAACGCTAAGTAAATGTGGATGGAAGATGCGTGTACTCTATTCTACTTCAGAGTGAGCCACTTTTTAAAATGTTACACAAATATACGTGCTAATCAGGTTTTTTTATCATTCTCAGCTCGAGCACCGTGGTTGTGGTACCCCCCAATACCTTCCGTACTGTTAGACCATGTTTTTATACGCTGTATTAAACATTATAAAAAAATAAATGAAGAAAATACATCCAGTACTTTGTTAAAGCCAGGGAGGGAACAATTGCCTATTTTGACTATATTAAAAACTGAGTATCTTTCTAACTTTCTTTCTATCTTTCTAACTATCTTTCTATGTCACGCTTCTTTCTCCTGAACGCCAATGAACTGAAAGTCGAACCAGGTACCGATAGATAGGTAATTTTTCAGGCTTCATTAGTTTCAATTTATATAATTATGCGATTTTAATTAGCGAAGATATCAATTAATAAGTAGTCAAATTTAAAGCGATTAAGCCTAATAAATGATTAAATATGAAATCCATTGTTGCATTGCAAAACGTGGTTGCTATGAAACAGTAATAAAAATGATAATGAGAATTTTGATTGAAGGCTTAACTATAAATCAAACACGAA
>JAXGGA010024789.1:0-11495 GCA_038373865.1 Uloborus plumipes | reverse complement strand
CGCCAACTCGTTCATTTCGATCCATGGACTGCAGTTTCGGGCTTATTATGCCCTCATCAGCATGGAATACGGAAGTGAATGATGGATACATATAAGATGGTGTTCGCTCTCTTTCCGAGTAAAGAATAATTCAAACTGTAGTTGTATTCAAGTAAGGAATAGTTCAAGGAGTCCGACATTCTAGGCATCTTGTGGAGCAGAATTTGAAATCAAAAGTCCTAGATTTTTTTTCTTTTCTAAAGAGGAATTGAACATATTAGATTGTGCAGCAAAAGCTTACTATTCCGAACTTCTCGCAAAGGGGAATTTAAAATTGCTCTCATAATTCTTGCGCCTCAACGTGGGTCCAAAATGGCAACAGAACAACTTTGCTTGTTGTGCAGAGGGGCTATAGGTGTAGCAAAGAATCGGGCATCGGTGTATTTCTGTTTGATGATGTTGTTCTCTCTTCTTCTTCTTTCTCATCGTTCCCATCCATCCATCAGCGAGGTCAAATGGCATTTTTACACCTCATTTTGTGTAATTGGTGGCCCTCGGGACGGTTGTGGCCTGCTCAGATGGTTTTTATGCTCGGAACATTTCACTCACTCAACAGCACGCGATTTGAGGAACTGGGAACAGCATTTCCATTTGATTTGTGGGGCTGCTCCGAACTGTTTTTGTGAACAACACGGTTTTAACAATTTTTATGACGTGTCACTCAATTTGGTGTAGGAAGGGGGGGGGGAGGCAGATCCGTTTCTAGAACAAACAGCCTCCTGTGGTACGAAGGGGCAAGTGGATAAAGGTGTTCCGTGACAATTTTTGAAACTTACTTTTTACCATGGATGAAGGGGATAAGTCCAGCAGTATCATGTCCCCTTAGTCACAGAAACGGTTGGTAACTGAGAATATGACTACGTTTTACCCGTTGAGAAAAACCCATTAAAAAAATCTGGTATGGACCCCACACTACTTCCTTTTACGTGTAAATTTCTTTTAGTAGTTGTCTTAAGTGTTAAAAAAAGTGCTTGGAGTGAGCAAGGTAACAATTCAAATATTTACTCCCCTAATCTGGCACGAAACAAGGCAAAACATATTTTACAATAATTAATTTTCTAAATATTGCTGATTTTAATATCATTCAGTGAATTTTATCATTCAGTGAAGATATCGCCAATAGCGCCAAGTTGAACCCAAATTCAAAAAAAAAATTTTCCCCAAATTTTTCGCCAACTTGGCGATATATCGCCAAGTTGCCGTCAAACACTTGGAGACCAAAAGCTTGGCGACATATCGCCAAGTGGTCGCGCCAATTTATATCACTTGAGTCTGCATTGAAATTAACACTGATTTACCCCAAAAAGGGGTAAAACACCCCCTTAGGAACATTCGAATGCAACCACAAGGGGAGGTGCACAACTAGACCATCCTCAGAGCCTACGTACCAAGCTAGAAGTTTCTACGGCATATAGTTTTTGAGTTATGCGACACACATAGGCACATACATCGGCACATACGTACATACAGACGTCACGAGACAACTCGTCGCAATTAACTCGGGGTGGTTGAACAGGATTTTTCGGCTGCTTATATGTTGGTAGGTACATATGCAAGTGTTGACAGGTCGAAAAAACTACTGAACATTCATTCGGGGGTTAGAAAAATCCAAAATTTAAACTGAAATTTGAATGATTTTTTTTTTTTTTTTGCAATCACAATACTTCCTTTACTACGTAAAAGGAAGTAAAAATAGCACAACATGTTTTTTTGAAAGCTTTTTTTAGATATTAAAAACATTGTCACATATCACCTTTACCCACTTGCCCCTTCATTTATTCAGTGCCTACCTTCTCAAAAGACAATTAAGTTTCACCACCTCGAAACGTACACGCTTCTTCACCCATAATTGGCATAAAAGGGGCTTAAATGAGTTTTTAGAACTTCAATTTCAAATTTTTTCCAGGACTGAACCTCAGGCTAAGATCCTTATTAAAATTATATCGGAGTTCTTCACGAAACTTCTCTTCTGGCGCCTCCCAAGAAACAATCCTGGGTGTACTTTAAAATTGAAAAAACATTTGCGATTGATTTAATATATTTATGAATTCATTATTATGTAGGGGAATGTGGGCAAAGTGAAATGGTAAAATATTTCCATAGTTTGTAGCGCCACCAATCTAGCAGTATTTTAGCTAAGTACCTGGACATATGAAGGCGCAGGTGGATAAAGGTGATATGTGACAATTTTTGAAAAACATACTTTTTACCATGTATGAAGGTGATATGGTAATAATTTTTTTAAAAGCTTTTTCTAGAAATTTAAAAAAAAAGTCACATGTCACCTTTATTCACTTGCCCCTTCATATAGTTAATTCCTGTCAAAAAATAAATCGTTCCAAAGATCAACGAAAAAAATTATGTAAGTCATTTTCAAAATATATATGATACTCTTATTGTAATATTCATGATTTTTCAAGAATATTTCTTGTTATCATAAAATTATAAATATTTTGTTATAGTCATTTTAACTATTAATTGAGATCTACGATGCCCAGTGCAACCCTTACTTAGTTAATATTAGGCATGTTTTGATTTTAAATGTTCAGTGCAATTTGTCAAGTGCACGCAGATAAGAGTGGATGGGGCAAAGTGAAATAGTTCATTTCGTTTGCTTATGCATTCATTTATTAAATCACGTGCGTATTTCTCCATTCAATAATTTATTCACGTTCTTTTGCTTATTAATTCACTTATTTATCCACGCATTTACTTATTTTGCTATTTAGTCTCCATTCTATTCACTCATTTCTTTTACTCATTTATTAATTAATTCATTCGTTTATTTTTTCGTTCATAATTCATTTATTTACGCATTCATTTAAAGAAAATTACTATTAATCATCAAATAGAAAATGTTTCATATCAAAAATATTGCCTTTTTTACTTTGCCCCATGTTTTTTCTGAGGTGAAAAATTGTCACTTTTTTCTTTTTTTTAAAGTTGCAAAACAACTGCCAAAAAGAAAAAATAATATTTAAACTCAAGTTGTATTACAAAATACATTATTCCATATCTATATGTGCACTGGTTTTTAGAATTTTTTTTTAATTTATTCATTTTGAAACAGATGAGTCATCTTAATTTTTTCACTTTGCCCCACCTTCCAATACTAGGTTCCTAAATGATTTCAGACGCATCTTTATGTCAGTAGTTATAAATGTACAGTAATCACTTATATATTGAGTAGTTTATCTAATGCAGCATTTTCTTCTTTATTTCAGAATCGAGGCACCATTCGCGTTTCCTCTTCAATATCTCCTCCGACAAAACGGACAAGCTGCTGGAAGCTGAATTCCATATTTATAAGCTAAAATCCAGGGCTAAAGATTTGAGGAAAGTGAAGGTGTTGAAGTCTCAGCTATTACAGGTACGAACGAAAGCCTCATAAATTTTTTAACCCTACGCTGTAAAAAAAAAAAAAAGCAGAAACGTTACTTGAAAATATAATGTTCTACTTTCTGCCAGTAACATGTCTGTCAAAAAACAGGAAGTTTCCCACTCAAAGTCAGTAACCTTCCTAAAGTCGACCTGGAACCTCTGTAAAGAATTCAAAAATATTCTTTCTCAGCTTTAATTTTGTAAGAGATATCTCTCGCTCTCGGCGCGATGAGATTTGTATAATATAGAAGTAATTTTAATGAAGCATTAATGCAGTAGCATACAGGTTAATTTTAGAAATACATATATTTAAATGCTAAAAATATAAACTGGTAGTCAAAGGAAAACTAAAGATTTTAATACGATTCTTTATATATTGTAAATTTTTACCCAATCCTAGTTCATGTTTCTCTTTTTTTTATAACTGAAATCACTATTTCCACATTTTCCAAACTTTTATTTTGAAAATATGTATTTCACAATTTATGGTTTTACTAACATTAATCATTTCGTTGAAACTATTCTAGTTGCGCCATCTGGGAAGTTACAAATTAACTATATGTTAGCTGATTTGTAAGTTTATTTAATTTTACAAAAATTTACGATTACATTAATTTTTTTATGTAAATCAGTGCGATTACATTGTTTATGCTCTTTTGGTGATAATTTGATACAAAAAGTATTTAAAAACTGACATCGCATCAAAAATTTTTGCTTATTAACATATTCTTATTTCACGTGGTACGATATTTAGCAGTTACAAAGTGAGAGCTATTTTGGTAGCTAAAAAAAGAAATTTGATTCTGTTAAATTTGTTTTCGCAACCAAGCACTGTCGTAACTAGAGGTTACCTTAGGTCACAACAGTTCTTGTTTATATGTTCATTTCCATATTAGGATTGGCAATATCCAATATCTATTAGCAATACTATTTCAAAAATATGGAAAAGTAAAACAACATATGTGTTTAGAATTTTAAATCACTCAATTAATTTCAATTAAAAGGCAAAGGAAAACAAAATAAATTAATTTATTAAAATGAAAAAACTCTGCATTTCAACATTAAAAAAAAAAAAAAAAAAAAAAAAAAAAAAAAAAAAAAAAAAACGATACGATTAATTACCAGAGAAGTAATTTCTGAAAATAATAGGAAAGTTTCAACCTATTAAATATTCCTACTTTGACTACTAGATATTGTTAAGAGACTAACATATCACAAAAATTCACCATCGCTGAATTTTGAAACACATTGGTTGATTTTTTAATGAATTTTTTTTTTACACCACGAGCAAAAAAAGCGCACTTCAAAAACGAAACCAGTGACGTCCGATTTCTGTATTTTTCAGCTGTTCACACATAAAATTGTATTGCAGCTATACGAGCTTTCCATTGTGGAGTTTTATTTTCCTTCCGTTATTAATTAGTTCAAATACTTTTAATTCATTATGGAGATTGGATTCGTCAAAGGGCAATCCAATAACTTACCACGGGTGCCAGCGACGAGGGTTTTAAACTTTTTGCGTCGAAAACCATACTCAAACTATTACAGAGGCATTACTTGGCC
This sequence comes from Uloborus plumipes, assembly GCA_038373865.1. Classification (NCBI taxonomy): domain Eukaryota; kingdom Metazoa; phylum Arthropoda; class Arachnida; order Araneae; family Uloboridae; genus Uloborus; species Uloborus plumipes. Next base: position 6,512 of record JAXGGA010024789.1, on the reverse strand, counting down.
TTTTACCTTTTCCGGAAGCCCTAGGGAACAGTGTTGTGAAAGCATGGAAAACCGGTTTCCGCTCTGGCCAATACGCAGTTTCTCGCTCCAGCTTGGCTCTAAGCAGTTGAAAAGTGAAAATTCCATCAGCTATATTTCAAGCGACGTCACCGTCGCTTGAAATTTAAAAGTTATTTTTAAAGAAACTTCTTGCCGCACCGAATTTTTTTTTTTTCACCGATGTTGTTCTATCATACAAAAGTTCAATTAAAAACTCGAAAACTTCCCTGTTCTTCAAGTAATAGTAATGGATCACGTGAAGTCTACCAATCTCAAAGTGAATAAAAAGTCACAACACCCATGACAAAGTGATGTTATTTTTCTGGGTTGTTTTTTATGGGTGCACCATACCTTCCTAAAAACTTCATCAATTTTCAAACGTAAGGCATCATTTCAAAGATTTTTTTCACCGCTATCTGCTAAAAGTTAGCAAACAGGTTACATTTTAGTTATTATTCGAAAAAATTACCCTTAAAAAACCCATTTTTTGAATTTCTGTTGCAGAGCGCTGAAGTTCCGCATGGGGTTTTGGAATCTTTCAGCAACGGCCCCGAAATACTAAATGCTTACTGCATTTGCTTCAAAACATTCTCCAACTGTTCGACACAAAGCGCTACCTTGCGACCAGCAGCTATTGGCGATGGATTCAAATTAAATGTTTGATTGGTTAATTTCTGAATTTAAATTTAGAAATTAAGCAATCGCAATCGTTAATTTCTCTGCTATTTTTTTCTTCTCGAAGAACTCTAATACATGGCAGTGCGTGTAAAACTTTGGGCGAAGTTCTGCTCAATGCTGAAACCCAGAAAGTGATAGGCATTTAATTAATATTGAGGGGCATTGCTTTTTGGGGGCTTTGTGCAACAAATGATAAATTGAATGAAATGGAATTGCCGTATATAGTTCTCCCAAAATCGAGACAAAACGGAGTTATTTTCCGTGTAGACTTTTATCGTGACACTACATCAGTGATTTATCCTCTGTGATTTATCCTCTGTGATTTCAGGTGAAGGTGTACCAAGCTCTTCCGCCCTCCAAGACGAAGAGGAAACGGAGGAAGAGATTACTGGAGACGAGGCGGATCAGTGTCCATTCCACTGGATGGGAGATTTTCTCTGTCAAGCTGGCAGCAGCAGAATGGATCGCCGACAGCGCCACCAATCTCGGTAATCCGTCTTTAGCCAATGCCTTTCTGGTTTTTAGTACAGAGTAAAAATTTTCCCTCGGTTCACGAAGCACTGACATCTATCGGAGTTCTTCGCGACAGAAATTAACGATTGGTTGATTTCTAAAATTAAATTTAAAAATTAACCAATCAACAAATTTAATTCGAATAGTGTTTGTATTTATCACCATAACAACGGCATCATCGGATTGCCGCAAGGTGGCGCTTACAGTGGAACAAATGTCTCCCGTATTGAGACAAATGTAGTAGGCATTTAGTATTTAGGAGGCGTTGCTTTGGCCAATGCTCATAGATCTTATATCAGACAGGGTGCTCATAAAAGAACTACCCGGGATTTTGAAGCAAACATTTTAAATAAAGTCATAAAATTAGATCAATACTTAAAGGCTAATTTATCAAGATTTTAAACATTTAGCAAGTTTGAATTTTTTTAAAAAATTGATGTATAAGTATGATAAATGAAAATGTTGAAAATAAAACTCATGTACTGTCCAACCTCGAAAGGCGCGCCTAACTCCGTTGAACGGTTCCATTTCAAAAAGGGGTAGCATCTTATATGTACTTCCAAAAAAATTTTCATCAAAATCGGAGGGGGTCGAGTGGGGGCGCCTCGTACACTTGACATGGAATGACCCAGTGGCAACATAACTGCCTCCAGTGCAATGGAATAACTTAACCGATAAAACTGGTGTAACGTTATGCATCGCTCATTACGTTGCAACAGTTTTATCAGCTAAGTTACTCCATTACATTGAAGGCAGTTTTAGATGCATAATGCTGCGACGTTACACAAGTTTTTCATAGTATTGCAATCTATAGTGTCCAAAGACTGCACATTTCGCCCTCATTTGGGACTCTGTTAATTTTGAACGGGCCATAATTGAAGGGCTTGAGAGGTGAAAGGGTGACGTAACAAAACCCTAATTTACAGAAATTTAGGTTCAAAGTTTATTGTTGCAGCTTTTTTGTTTTCTGGTTTTGTCGTAAAGTGAGCGTATGAAATTAGTCTAATGACATCTATTTTTTAATGTACTAAGTTTCATTTGCTTACCCGTATCCGTCGTGAACCTGTGTTTATATTGTATTTTCAAAAAAATGTAACATAGCTATCCACCACAAACCCTTCAATTGTACAGATATAGATCGTGAGAAACATTGCGTTAGAGCTACGCTCTCTTTCGCTGTTTGGATGAGAGAGAGAACATGATTGAGCTGACATGAAGCAAACGGAAGGACTGGGTTAAATGTAAGCGCAAATTCACTAGAGTTTAGATTAACAAAGCGTAGGAAATGGCAGAGCGAGGGACCTGCCCTGCGCTCTGTACTCACTTCGCGCAGGAGGGAAGAGACCTATTGTCAGGGCCAATACTAACATGGTAGAGGGTCTTAAGGAGCGCCTAACCAGCAAGCCTTTTCTTGCCGGCCCTTCAATTGTGCTGACGGTCAAACTGTTTATAAAAATGTAGAGCATATTTTGACACTAGTGGCTAAAAATATTTTTCACTGTAGTAGGAAACCTCTATCCATGTAACTAGTAAAAATTCATGGAACTTCTTTGCAAAGATTCTCGTTTTTCAAAGAACACTGCTGGGTGGAAACCCGTGAAACTCCAGAGTGTTACCCGGAAATAATCCGTGACATTCTGGAGTTTTTTCAGAGTCCGTTTTTCGAAAACTCTGAAAAAAAAAAAAAGACATTAAATACAGTCTGTTTCTCTTCCAGGCCTGACCCTGAGCGTCCGGGGGCTGGAGGACGAGCCGGTGCCCAAGGGGCTCGTGCGGTTCGCCAAGGGGAACCGCTCCGACAAGCAGCCACTGCTCGTGCTGTTCATGGACGACAGCAGGCACACGAGTGGGAACTTCCCCGGCTTTGCTAATGGTAAGATCGTGGCTTTTCAAGTTTCCTTTCACAACCACATTAATTCAAAAGGGCGGATCTACACTGTTAAAACTACAGGTTTCATGTGGTACTTTTAAGAGTTAAACGTTGTAGCAAAAGTGGTACCCCCTGAAGGGTGCCACTTCACTCCCTATGGCACCTTTGAAGGTGATATTAGGTTCCCTATGGCAGCGTGAGTCACCCAATGGGGGCCATAAGGTCGCCATAGGGTACCACTTGACTCACTATAGGTAGAGCTCCTTTAGAGGACAGGCTGACTAGTCCGACATTTTGGTTCCAAGACATTCTTGGATCCAGCCTTGGGACAGGTATTTGAAACACATTAATATTATACCTGGTTGCTCTGGCATGAAATAACTTATGATTAGTTGGATAAAGCACCTAATAGGTAAATTTGAAAAGATAACTTATTTCTCGAATTTAAAAACAGTTTATTGGGAAATGTTTAATGATATTTTGGGTCTATTTTCATATTGCACTTGTTTTAAGCCTGAGCTTATGAAATTTTTTTGTCATATCGACAAAAATAGTCAAATATCATCTATGCAGCTACCATTCAAGCTTAGTTTCCACTTTTCTCCAATGCGACTTGAGTACAGATATCAGTGGTGCGACGCACGCCGTTTTGGAGCCAAAATGTCGGATGAGTCAGCTCCCCTCTTATAGGAGCCTTAGCTAGAGGTACAACGTTTCACGCTTGAAGGTGCCACATGCAACTTGTAGTTTTAACAGTGTAGAAATGTTTTAAGGGAAGGGCAATTGCTTTTATTCCGTATGCTTTAAGAACACATCTTAGTTTACTAATGTTCATAGGCAGCTGGTGTACCAAAAAAGTGTGGGGTCAAGAGAAATATGAATGGGGGGGGGGGGGAGTAGAAGGCAGAACCTCTGAAGTTTCTTTCTTTCTTTTTTTTTTTGTAAAATTTGGTTTCATTATTGTTTTTTCTTTTCTTTTTTTTTACTCATTACTAATTAAATGACCTCTAAAAATGCGGAATATGGTCTTAAAAATCAACGAGGCTGGAGAACATAGACTTTCCCCTTGCGATTCAAAGTTCTGTTTGTATGAAATAACATGAAAAAAGTTAGAATTTTAAGCTTGTGTTTGGAAATTTTAGCTTTTATTTTGGTGAAAGCAATCCACCTAGTAAAAAATCATTTTTCACTCGATCATTACTTTAACCGTGAAATGTGAGAGGGCAAGCCCCCTTTACTTTTGGAAGTGAGGGGCAGTCGCCCCCCTGTACGATCCGCCCATGCTAATGTTGACCTCATATGTTTTGGACTTCAAATGCGAAATGTACCCTGAGGAAACTTCCTTCATCTAGCTTCTAAGATAGTCTTAAACCGCCTTTTTTGAACTTCAATATTAAAAACTTACCAGTGGTGAATCTTTCAAGGGAAGGGCGATCACTTCATCACCTCTCTCTTGTTTTCGCCCCTGCATTAATGTATAAGTGTATTTGAGCAGAAATATCTGTGTCGGACCATTTCATGAAGGTTGCTGAAGGTTTTAATGTCGTTTTGATTAAGGACCTCTTCGCGAATAATCAAAGTGTCGGATCTATAAGGGCGAATCAAGCCGGACCATTTGCCATGGGCGGCAACTTCTGGACTGCGGCAGAACCACTATGTTTCTATGAGTTTTTTTCGTTGATACTCGATAAAGAATCTTGAAGGAAGATAGGCGTTAGTTTCAAATATTCGGCCAGGCTCAGAAAAATCGAAGATCTGGCAGTTTCACCACTTTGCTGAAACATGTCTATCAGGTGGAAGCGAAGAACGTATGCATGATACGTGCATCTATGCACGTATAACTTAGATCTAAGTCACAATTTCTAGTTTTATTAGGATCAACTTTTCACGTTTCATTTATTCTAAAATTTCAGATTTTTTTATACTGATTGCTGCAGACACGATCTCAGATAGCAAATTTGTGGTGTGAGCTAGCTAAAACGATGTAAGTGTGGCTGTCAGATAGTCAGAAAAATTAACGTCTATGCACTTCAGATTCTATGTTAGTAATAACAGTATTTTTGTTCTAAAGCTATTATACGTCAGAGAGAAAGAGAGAGAGAGAGAGGGAGAATCGGTAGGGGAGGGTTCACCCTAAATGCTCTCACGCTGCAGTCCCTTGCTGGGCATGGCATCCGTTGAGGCATGATCACGAGACGTCTGTAAGCTCAAAATACAGCAGCACAACGTTACCCATGCAAATACACCCATAGCTCGGTTGCGACATCCTGAGACTGCAGTACTGGACTCATCAGTCAAGAATAGCCAATAATAATCTTAGCTACAATAAGAGGATAGCTGCTTCCCAGCTCGGTTATTGGTTATTCCTGACTGATGAGTCCAGACCAGAATAAGGACGATACTACAGTCTCAGGATGTCATGGCCAAGCTGCGGGTGTATTTGCATCACTTCTGCCTTGCTCTGGCTTATGGGCGGTAACTCATTGCATACAACGTTACCCAATGAAATTTTAGATTCGCCTCAGAAAATCTGGTGCATCAACTATGGGGCTATTCACATTATACGACCGTTTCGTCCGAACGAAGTGGTTTTTCGGATGTGATGGACGGAGGGGAAAAATTTCGAGCATTCGCAGTAGCTCCGCCCGAAAGTCACGTGACCGTTTTCACCCACAAGGGATAAAGAGCGCGCACCTGGCGAGAGCCAATGAAATCGCTGCCAAAAAATCAGACGGCCTGTCGGAGCCGACGACATCCAGCATCCTAGAACGGTGGCGGAAGCCGATAATTCGGCGTGCTGTCATGGCAGAAGATTCCTGAAACCAGTTTCGCAGAGAAAAATTCGGCTCAAACGGTCTGAACGGTCGTTATGTGAGTAGTTCTTATGGCAAAATCAAGTGTTCTGATGCATCCTCTAATTTTCTTCCAGACTACAACAGCTACCAACTGCCTGGAAAACCCGGTGTGGAACTGCCTCGTGCCAAGCGGGGGAATGGAGTTCCTGCAGCCATAAGCAGCGCAGGCGCCAGTAAGGACGGTTCCTGCTCCAGACATGACTTGTACATCGACTTCGAGCGCATAGGATGGTCCGCCTGGATCATCAGCCCGAAGGGCTACAGCGCCTACCAGTGCAAGGGGACGTGCCACTTCCCATTGGGCCAGAACCAGAAGCCCACCAATCACGCCACGATCCAGAGCATCGCTCACGAACTCGGATTGGCTGACGCCGTGCACTTGCCCTGCTGCGTGCCGGACAGACTGCTGTCTATATCACTGCTTTACTTCGACGAACACGAAAACGTGATACTGAAACAGTATGACGACATGGTGGCGGCCAGTTGCGGCTGCCATTGAAGACTTAGCTTATAAGCTGCCTTGATCAATATTCTATGCAATAACTCGCATTTGGAGG
>JAXGGA010024788.1:0-11498 GCA_038373865.1 Uloborus plumipes | reverse complement strand
CTTTTGAAACTTTGCCAGCTAAGAATTTCATTAAGTAAAGTATGAAGACATCGTCAAAATTTCTGTCGTGTAAGAGCATATTAAATATTTTTACGGTGAACGAAGCAAATTTTTCTGTTAATATAAATTGTTAGTAAAACATTTATTGTGAATATTTAAAATACTTGTACAAAAATCATATTTAAATTCATATGTCTTTCCAATTTTTGAAACATACTTCAACAAAAAGTAAAGTAGTCTATGTTTAACAGGCATACAACTAATTTAATTTTAGATCTGTTACTGATTACAGTATACATAAAATTTTAAAACTTTCTAAAACTAAACACATAACTTTTTACCTTATTAAAAAAATTAGAAAATAAAAAATGCACTTAAAAATATGATAAAAAAAATACTGAACTTAATTTTGCTTCTAGCACAGCTTCCGTAGATTTTTTTTCTCATAATATTTTCCTGAAGAAAAATTATTTCTTACTTATCATGTCTAATTGAACGTTGCATTAATTTCACAAAAAATCATGCTTTCAAAAACCTTAGATTTTAAATTTTTTTTTTAATCTGTAACAACCCTATGTATCTGCTTTGACATGTAAATGTCTTTAATCTCGGGTTATTTCTGAAAATAAGCAATTCATCATTCCCTTACTTTTTTAATACAATTTCCTTGAAGAAAAACAATATGTTGGGATAATAGTAATTCGCAGATAATGTTAATTCTGCATCATCACCACTTCATCATACCTGCAAAACGGTGCTCTATTTTTGGACAAAAAATGCGCTATCATTCTTTATAGTAGATAAGGTCAGTGTTTAAGCAAGGTTGATCTGTTAGTAATTAGTAGTTTATCAGTGCAAAATAATGAATTTAAGTGAAAATGTAAAGTATTATCTAACCGATCTGCTACATGCCCTTGTAAATTTAAAGTGTATTTTGTTGTCCACTGCGAATTTTTTTTTGCGTGCGCTTAAAATTATCCGTAATTTATTTTATTAAATCTTCAGTTAAAAAAAGAACTAATCTGCTAGTTTAAGAAATTTTTATTTCCGCTGTTTGTAATGGTCATAAATTCAATGCACTGAGTTTATTTTCGTAATTGAAAAACAACATGATTAAACTACATAACTATATTACTAGTTATCATTCAAAGTTAATGCATTTTCCTGTGTTGTTTATTGCAGTACAAGTAATAATTCAAGAGAAAACAATTAAGGACTGTTTGCTAGTATAACACTGAAACTTTCGCTGCCTAATAAAGAGTCATTTAGAAATGAGCTCAGCGCTGACATTTATCTGCAAAACACTTTCTTTTTGTATGCCCATTCAAAATATTAAACATATTATGAAACTCCAAAATCTATTTGCACAATTCTCCATTATCTCTTCTCAATAAAAGTTTCTATCATTAGTACCTTAATCCTCAAGCAAGCTAATTTATTTCTAGCTCAAATGTCTTTAATGGCGGAAATAAGATTTTTCTAAAGCATTAGAACATTCATTTAAAAAATATTGTTGCTTCAATAATGTGTTCCTTTAGAAATTTTAGTGTTATTCAATAAAGAGATAACCAGCTTAAAAACTTCTATGTTTATTCAATGTTCAGAAAACGAGGAAGAATGTGATGCATTAAGCATAATGAGGTTTCTATGTGATGTGTTTTATTCATTGTAATGTAAAGATACCATAGCTTAACATCAATTTTGCTCCTTTAATGTTCTTCCTTATTGTAAAGTCTATTAATGTAAAACACAAAGAATGTAATGTTTGTTTGGTTAACATATTATGAGAACCGAAAGTGCTATAGTTTTTTTTTTTCAGCGGATAATTTTTAAAGTAGTTTTTCTTCTTTTTTTAAATCGATAATGTAATATCGTTATCAACAACTGCTTAAAATCTGGTGAGTAAGTTTTTACTTCAGAATAAGTAGAAATTAATCGGGTTTGGAGCTAAATGTCTGGAATTAGCTTTTTGTATACCAGAAAACATTTCATGTTCTATTACAAAAGTTTTGTTATTATGCTGCAATAAAAAAGTACACCAGACGATGTTAGGTGTAAAATATACGTTGAAATCGAGGATTCTGGTTGGTTTGGTGAGCTTCCATGTACGGAAGCAAGAATATTTTACCTCCCCCCCCCCACCCGCTTTCGTTTTAAATAAAAAATTAACTTAACTATTCTTCAATTTCAGGTATTTTTTTTGCATTTTAGCAGGGAAAGCCCCGCAAAACCACACCTGTAGAAACACTGTTCTTTTCATCTAAAATTTTTTTGAATTACTTTGCTACACAAGCCAACTGAGGGAGATAGTTAGGTAAAAGTAAATGGTGAAAGTTGGTATAGAGGAAAATGCACTCGCTAATTTCTGATTTAATTTCTGCTTAATTAATAAGACTGAACCCAAGACTTTAGCTACCATTTCACTAACTTATAAATTGAGAGCAATTAAAGATGCGTACCTCAAGAGAGACAATCAAAACTATGCCCAATTTATCAATGCGATTGTTTAAATTTTATTCATTTAATCACAGAAAACCTTTCTTTTGAAAAAACAGATTGAAATATATACTGCCCTGTTTTATGAACTGCAAAGTCCTTATCGTGTGAAATGTCTAAAGAGCTACTGTTAAATCTTATCTTCGGCTACATAAATCTTTTCTTAATTAAAAATCCAGAATGCACTTAAATAAAATAAAATACATGAGGAGAAATGTTTCTGAGCTTGATAGCTATTATCTTTAACACAAAAACATTGTTTAAGGTAATTAATATTGTTATTGTGTTCATTATATGTTTCTACATATTAATAATAATAATAAAAGTAACCAATATTAATAACAATAGCCATTATTATTATGGTTATATTTGTTACCTTTAGGGCCTTAATGTACTTTCTTTTGCAAAAGTCATTACCAGCATTTTTTTTGTTACGTAAATGTTTATTTGTTGATGCTTGCAATAACTATAAATAAGAAATATGCTTTAACATGAATCCTTTTTTTGACGCACACATATGTTTTACTTGTAACTATTTTTGACTGTGTTTCATACTTTCTTGCTCTTTTCATAACATATATAGGACAGCAAATGAAAGTTTGGCTATTATTATGATTATCGCAAGTCATGTATTTTTGAATTAATTTCAAGCGTTACTTGTATGAGTGAAATAATATTTTCTTTTAAGCGAAAAATCACATGATGGAACACAAACATAATTTCTTCTCTCTATATTCTCAAAGATAAATTATAACACGTGAATGCAGAATAATTACTATCATTCTCATTAAGTACATTTATATTCAACGAAGGAATAACTGGTGCGTAGAAGAAGAGATTTCGTGATTTTTTTTCGGATCTCAGCTTCAAAATTTAGTTATAGAGAAAGTGGCATTGGTTCAGCTTTCCGTAACGAAGTTTCTCATTATTCTCTGGAAACAAAAATGTTATGCACGACGAACGAAATTTTACGTACTCTCTCAAAGTCAGTAGTGCTGAACAAATTAAGTCAACGCCACCTTTTTTTTTCAGTCGCGAAACTCTTTAAACTTTTAACACTTTTAAACTCTTGTCGCTTGGATTTCATGAGCAGCCGTTGCTCTGAATTATTTTTGAGAAAGGGTTTCGTTTTACACGAACACTCTTTTGCAATGAAAGAGAAATAGAAAAGTGTTTAAAGTACTGTTTTTTAAAGGGGAAATAAAACAAGCTTTTTTTTTTTTAATAATTGCTAGAAAGCTGGTATTGGTTAAATTTCGGACATAATAAACGTTTTTAGGAAAGAAAAACACTTTATTTCTTTAAGAAAATTTTTGATATTTAATTAGTATGCATTTTTTGTGCTGATAGGAATAGAGTAAATGAAGTAATTAAAAAGTTTAGTTCGATGAAACTCACCTTTACAAAAGTCTGAAACCGCTGATATGGAAGCTATTTTTGTAAATTCTATGAAAAGAGTAACTGTTAGACAAGAATCTTCGTACTGCTTGAAACTTATGTGTGGATAAAGTTTACTCTAAATATATTGTTAGAGTAAAACATATAAAATCTGTTTTTCACTAAAATATTTGTCAAAACGTAAATAGCGTAAAACTACGAGTACGTTTACGCTGTTCTGTAGTCTAAGTTATAAGCAAGTTTGGCTCGTGAAGCTTTCGCGCTAAACAGCAGTGATAAAAAAAATCAATTTATTTAAACGGTAAATTTTCGAAAAAGAGGCACATAGTGAATTTTTATGTTTTGCTGATTTGAACAAAAAGGAAATCATGCCTTACTTTTGTATTTTTATGAAGTATTTTCGAAACAACCGAAAAAAAGCACCTTAAAGAAATATTATTCATGCTACAAATACAGTTTTTTTTTTCTTTTAATATACTGGAATAACTGTGGTTTAAAATCCTTTTTCTTGGAAATTTGGATTAAAATTAGCACGGTGAAAAAAAATCAACAAAAAGCGACAAAACCATTAGCAGGATAGAAAATATGATATTCCCGTTTCTAACGAACGCTCTATTCAACCACCCCATTGCCTCTTAGTTTTCATCTGCTTATTCATTAAAGTAACGTGTCATATAGAAGCAGCAAATAACGGCTGTTTCGAAGAAAAAAAAAGATTGTGGGTCTATTTTTCGTCAATAAAAGGCACCAGAAGCTTTAAAATGAGGGGTAAATTATGGAGTTTTATAAAGAAATGGAAAAAGTTCTGCCGTGGTAGAGAAAACAGGCTAGAGAAATAATACAAAAGATAACTATATTTTCACTAGATTGCATATAATGTACTGGAAACCACACCGGGAATTTATCCGTCAATGTGATTTTCTTTATGTCCCTATAATAACGCTAAATTGATTCCATTGGTCAAAAACACCTGTAACAATTCCTAGTAACAGAAGTATTGTAAGATAAACAAAACTAGATATATTTTCTTAATAAATATTTTTGTTAAATCAAATTCCCTTCTAGAAGAATTTACACCATGATTATAATAACTGATGATAGTTTAAAGTAAAAGTATTAATTCTCCTCTCCAGTATTTTATTAGCTTAATGCGCCTGACTCTTATTTTATCTCTGCATTTTGTAATATGTTTTTAATTGAAGCTTATGTAGATATATTCTAACCTTATTTACAGGACTTTGCTCCACCTGTTCATCTTAAAAATAAAAAATTATATGTGTCATCATGCGGTTTTGGATTTGAAAATTTTACTGCCTGTCACAAATGATAGCTCTTACTTAATGCAGTGGTGTATGAACTCATGAAAAACTTATAAAAAAAATTCGTATGCAAATTTTCATTTAATGAATCATCGTAACGATATGGACAAATGATGGTCTAATTAAAACGAGCACTTAAGAAATTATAACAATTTTGATTTAGAACTTCAAGAAAAGTTCTAGAATACAAGTTTCTCATAACAGCATAGCAAGTGAATTGAAAAATATTATCTCCTGCTTTTATATATATTGTTCCTTCAAAACATTGAAGGTTTAAATTTTCTGCTTTTAATTTTAATTTTTTGTTTTACTTACTTAATTTTTCATTTTTCTTTCCGCCAAGACAAGCACAACTCAAAGTATAAGAACACCCGCTTAAAAATTGGTGGTGCTCTGACCGTCTAGTAAATGGTAGCGACGGATCACAAAATGTGTTGACTAATTGCGTTGAAAAGGAAGGGGGTCAAACAATTATTTGAAAGTATGAGAGTCGCAAGATTCAACCAATATATTACTGTAGTTTCAAAATAATGACAAGCATATACTGTACAAAAGAGCGAAGGCAACAATTATGATCGGAGGAGTGACTGGGGGGATTATGAATTGTGACTCTGAGATGCACCTTTTACTAATATAACAAGAAAATAATGTACACTCTCAAATATTTGTAAAGGCAAATCACTCATAAGGGGAAATAAAATTCCACCAAATCATAAATCCTTTGCAAAATCGTACAACATATTTTAGTGCGTTTCAAAAAGTCTAAATTAAAATGTCAGTGCAGTAAAGCTCTAAAGTAATCTTATTTTGATGTATATTATTTGAAAAAGACCTTATATAGAAACATTTCTAAAAAACACATAGAAATAAATATAGAAAAGCGTTATGACTCTTGATTTGAATAACTTCAATAAAAAAAATTACATTTACTGTCGACCAAAACATAAAAGACAGAACGGTAAAGAGGATTTGCATGATCAAAGAGCAATTCGTAATCCATGTGACAAAATAAATGTTTTCTTACTGCCGGCTTTTCTCTGCTTGGGATTCTCTTTTTATCATTAGAGTTATTGCGAAAGCTTAAATTTTTAGAAGAAGGTTAAAAGATTATGGATAAAAAGGGAAAGTTATGTGGTTGTACGAATTTAATGGTATAAAAAGGAAAACAATTTATTTTCATTGCCTTTTGAGCACATAAAATAGTTTATGTGCCGGCCACCTCGTCTAGTGGTCAGCGACGTCTGACCGTGATGCGGTGGCCCCGGGTTCGAGTCCCGGCTGGGGCATGGGCGTACTTTTACTCTCTCATGTCATTGTCCTTTCTGTGTGTGTGAAAGTGAGTTATGAATGAATGCCTACCCTATGAACGGGTCCTTATGGCATGTGTGATGAGCATAAAATCGGTCTTCCACCTAAAATGGTGCGCTTAAAAACGGAAGCCGTATCATTACCCCATCCTTCATGGACCTGGTCTAGCTCTGCTGACCAACGGGGGCATGTAACAACAACAACAATAAATAGTTTATGTGTTCTATATCATTTGAAGAGCTGACAGAGTGGTGTAGTGGTTAAGACGCTGGCCTCTTGCGCCCTAAGGCGCAGGATCAAACTCGACTATAGTCGGTGGATTTTCATGATGCAAAAAATCGATAGCGTCCATGTCGTTTGATTATGCGGTATGTAAAAGATCAATCGAGTACTTTGGCTTATAGTATCTCTTGGTAAAATAAAGCTTTTAGTCCAGTTTCGAATCGAATAGAGCCCAGGTGCGCCCATTTAATTAGGAAACTGTTCGTCACGTAGCAATGGCATTCCGCCGATGGTGGTGCCACATGAAAGAGTGGGTGCCGTTCTTGGGGAATGCACTATGTCTGTAAATGACAAGAAGCTAATTGTAGCCCCATTTGAAACAAACAAACATACTTTGAGGAAGCTACATAAGTTCTGTAGCAAATGCACCCACAGCTCGATCATATAGCATCCTAAGACTGCAGTTTCGCCCTTATTATGGGCTCCTCAGTTAGGAATAGCCAATGATCGAGCCGGAGGCAAAAATCCTCTAATTGTAGCTAAGATAGCCAACAAACTGGTAGATAAAATGAATTTATCTTACCAGCGAGCGTCCGCAAACTATGGTGCGGCTCAACTCGAAATTTGAAGCCGCACTATATATTTGAGCCTCCGGCTCGATCATTGGCTATTCCTAACTGAGGAGCCCATAATAAGGGCGAAACTGCAGTCTTAGGATGCTATATGATCGAGCTGTGGGTGCATTTGCTACAGTTCTGCCTCAGCCATGGCTTACGAGCGGTAACTCATTGTACTTAAGTTCTGTTAGAAAAAGACAATTTCTCAAGACATTCCAGGTGTCGTTTTTGCAAGAAGGAATGCATTATATGTATATTTGCATCTCATAAGCCTTATAGATACTTTTAATATGACGTTAAGCCATATGTTGTTTGAAATCGGGCTCTAATAGTGCTCTCATATTTTAATTCTATAGTTGTAAATGAAAAAAAAGTTTCAGGATTTTGGTGTTCCTTGTAGACTAAACCTTGTCTTATAATCAGGGATTGTATTTTTACTAATATTTTAATACAGTTAATAGTTTACGCTAAACCTAAAAAATCACATTGCGTGATGAAATAAAATAAAACAAAAATCACATAACAGATTTTAATCTCTCCCTGCTTAATAAATCAGAACTTGCCTCTGTAGCTTCCTGATTTCTGAGCATTCACATTAAAGAAATATTCCGGAATTTATCTTTTGGTTTCTGCAATATTACCTTCGAGTCTTCCTGTCTAGTGTAATGTGAAAACTTCAATTTGATCGCGTGAAAAAACCTATTTATCTTCCTTGCCTACTGAATATCATTTGCACAAGCGTTAAGGTGGAATAACAAAAGCGGAAAAGGGTGTATTCAGCCATATATCAAGCAGCGCTGCTGTAACAAATGATGCTGAACCAAAAAAAAAAAAAAAAAAATCCTGAAATGGAGGTTATAACGTAAAACGGAAGAAAATGACGCTACTTTTGCTGCAAGTTCCTAAAAGTGAACTTCAACGCCATATAGCTATTTTTCCATTGCATTTTATTTGTTCATTTTTAAAATTTTATTTATTTTTAAAACGCAGTTTGATTTTTAAGCTTTTGTCTTAGTTACAATGGAATGGTTGTCGTGCTCATGAATTACACAGAAGCATGCATAAATTTAATAATTCACGCATGCGCAGTCAATGTTTTGTATGTTTTTGCGACTTAGTAGTGAACTGAATTTACAAATACATGTTGTTTGGCTTAGTGGGAAGTGTAATAGGGTATTTATAAATATCTTAGTAGGCTATTAATAGAAATGACACAGAACTAAGAAATTTCTCAGCATATTGATTGTGCTTGAGCATTTAATTAAATCTGGGCTGTTTAGCTACTGGCCTAATCTAACTTAATTGATTTGTGGGAGAAATAACCGTTCCCCTGCAGTTTTTTTTTCTTTTTCAACGCAAAAAATCCTGGTATTTTTCGCTTATAGGATCTAATATATTTGTTGTCTTACTTTCATAAGTAAACTTTTTAAAAATATCTGTTAATTTTCCAATGCCTATCAACGTATGTAATTTAGATTATAGTATTTGCATATAATCTTTTCTGCGAATAAATCAACATAAACAAGTCAATATTTTTTAGTACATAGTCAGGTTTTTACCGAAAAATTACTTCATCGGTTCTTGCTTCATTTTTTTTCTTTTTTTTTCCAGAAAATTTTCTGGCACGCAAGTTAAAACAAGATTTATAAAGCGCGGCTGCATCTGAGTAAAATAAGTACGGTGAAAAACCGATATAAAGTTAATTGGAACTACTCAAAAAGAGCGCTCCTTATTGAACAAAAAAAAAAAAAAAAAGATGCACACTGATGCATTATTTTTCGTCAATATTATTTGTGTAAAGACTTGATAGAAATAGTATTTTCATTCAAAAAATATTCTACAAAAGTAACACAATAACATTCGTACGGTTAGCACTAGCTAATCTTAATTTTTCTGCAACGCATGTCCATAGTTCTCCGAAAAACGCAATTCTTTACCTCTTTCAACGAGGTTCCTTTTGCAAAAAATAATTTGATCATTAATTGTCTGATCAGCGTTACATAACTAACACTTTACCAGAATGATGATAAAATTTTAAACAACAGAGTCGCATCAGTTCAACTGTAAAAAACAAATCAAATGATTAGAGATGTTAAGATTTTCTCTTACTGTTTTGATGTTGCACTTTAATGGTATTTTTTTTCTAAATCTGTTTTAATGTTAGAATTATTTGCAGGTATTTCGGAATGGTATAGAAATTATTATTCGATGATTTTGTAAAAATAGTTTTATACGCAGGTATTGTGTTCGTCCGTAAGATAACTATAATGACTACCTGTTAGATCGTGACTTGTATCGACCGGTAATTCTCCGTTAGTTTATGAAACTTTTTTCTTGGCAGCAGTTTCAAATGCGTCAATATTTTGTTGAAAACAAGATTTGGTTTTGGTCTAGTAGAAACACATTAAACGGATTAAGTGCAGACTAGGTTGATATCTATGTTCAATCAGCAGAGTTCAAAAACTGAGACGAAGATACGACGTTTAAAGTCCTTTCAGATTTTTGTCCATCTTTCTAGTCAACTCTTTGAAAGACAGTGCCACAGTGTAAAAATTAAATTATGGGAAAAATGAAGTTATAACTGAGAACAGCATTTAAAACCTCAATTTTTCAAATCTGTATCGTCAAAAGTAGTTGTAAGGTAAAGCCCGCTGAAACCATATTTTCAGCAGTTTCATCATTAATCAGCCGACACATTTTATGCACCGAAAAGCGACGATACACTTCTGAAATGTTTGCTAAAGTGGATATATTCAGCAGAAACTGTAAAGAGTGAAAGACACATTTTATTAGCATATAATAAAAGGCAAGATATCTCACAAAAAACACTCAGGAGACAGTTTTGACATTATTTGGCTCTGGAAGGAAAAAAAAAAACAGTTGGGCGAAAGACTTTTAGTATCGGGAGGAAATATATTTTAAGGCACGCCTGGCAGTGTTCGGCCAAAGATTGCAAGGTTCTCCAGAGTAACATTAAAGTGAAGAACTACACCAGAAAGCCAGTCCTAATCTTCGATGACATTTCGACCGACAAAGGTCTCAAAGTGCTCGTAAACCCAGTGAAGAAAGAAACGTAGAGAACACTAAAAATCTTCTCAACCTTGATCTAAATGTGAAGATTGCTTGAAAATAAAGTTGGAAAGATTAAGACACTTTCTGGTACAGTAAATACATGTGACATTTCTTATTGCAGTTATTGTTTAATGTGATAAAAATTTTAAACGATTTTTATGTTATCAAAAAAGACAAAAGTCGTTACATATAATAAATGTTTCTTAGCCTACTTTCCCGTTAAAAATAAAAGAAAGACGAAAAAAATATTAAAAGTGGCTTAATGCATCTGAAAAATATCGCCAAATCAAAAAATATCGCCAAGTTAAAAAAATATCGCCAAGTCCGAAAAAAAAGCCAAAAAGAAATAAAAATGTAAAATGAATATCGAAAAATTAAAAATTTGAAAGTAGGGTATTGAGATGTGGAATTTGTGTGTCGGTCGGTCGGTCGGTCTGTCTGTCTCCCCCTAATAACTTTTGAATGAACATTCCGATTTTGACAAACTTTTTTTTGTTGGAAAGATCTCGGCAAGTACAGCTCATTCTCATATTTGATTTTTCGATTTGATCAATTTTTGATTTAACTTTGAACCGTTCAAACAACCTGTCCCGCGATGCTAACTTTTGAATGAACATTCCGATTTGAACGAAATTTTTTTTTGTTGGAAAGATTTCGGCGAGTACAGCTCATTCCCATATTTGATTTTTCAATTTGAACAATTTGTGGTTCAACTTTGAACCGTTCAAACAACCTGTCCCGCGATGCTAACTTTTGAGTGAACAAACAAATGATTTGAACAAACTTGTTTTTGTTCGAAAGATCTTATCAAGGATACTTCATTCCCGTATTTACATTTCCGATTTGATCAGTTTTTCGTTCAACATTGAACTGGTCAAGCAAGCTGTCACCCCTAATAACTTTTGAGTGAACAGTCCGATTTAAATAAACTTTTTTTTTTGTTTCAAGGATCTCAGCAAGGATACTTCATTACCGTATTTAAATTTTCAATTTAAACATTTTTTCGTTCAACATTGAACCGTTCAAGCAACCTTTCCCCACCTAATAACTTTTGAGTGAACCGTCG
>JAXGGA010024787.1:0-11500 GCA_038373865.1 Uloborus plumipes | reverse complement strand
CTTGCCTTTCAGAGGGCTCATGAAAAAATAATTGAACTGAGTCTAAAACTAAATTTGACGAAACAAAAAAGTTTATTATTTTTTGATAAAAAATTTCTCTCTATAAATATTGAAATATCATATTGCGAAAAAGAAAATATTACGACAAGGAATAAATTCATATATATATTAGTGATAAACGATACAATCAACTTAAAAACACTCTTGTTATTGATTCTCAAAATTTTACGCTCCACACAAAAATGCTATATTAAGCATGGACTAATGCTAAGTAGCTATATTAAGCATGGTCTTTAAAATAAGTTTTTAGGTTTAGATTATAAAATGTAGTTTTCGTTCATCAAAAATGATGATTAGAATTTAAAATTACAATGGATGAATATTTTTTATTGAAATTAAAATATTATAAGTGAAATTACTTAATTTCACATATAAGCTATAGCCATGAACCATTTCATTCTCTTCAAAAATAAAGACAAAAAAATTGTAACAAACAATTGTTCATTTTGGGTTTTTTCTCTTTTAAAATCTTGTAAAGGAAAGTTTAAGAAAATTGAAGGAATTAATTTAAATCACTTCTTATAACCATTTTAATACATGTTAAAAATATAGAAAAATTATGTGTCAATTGAACTGCGCCGCTGTCTTCGTTAGAAAGAACACAACTCACACACTTTGACGAGCATTTATTTATTTATTTATTTGATTTGAGTAAAACAACTTAAAGTTGATTTGAAAGAAAAGGAAGAAGACCAATAAAAATGCTAAGTTCTAAAACAAGGGATTCATCCTTCAAAGAACTTTTTGAGCATTCCGTTTATTTATTTATTTATTTATTTATTTATTCTTTTTGAGAGAGAGAGAGAGAATCTTTTGGCCAGTTAATAGAAGAAGGAGGATATCAAAGCTATGTCCTACTCAAATTTACGAAGTTATTATTACATCTTTATTTTATCACAATGCAAAGACCTTAGTAAGATTATAAAAAGTAAGGCAACTAATATTTTTTTTTCTAAAATATGTTTTTTAATTACTTGGTAGTGAGTTTTCTAATGATAGTATTTTTACGACTGGAATAATCTTAGTTTATCCATAAAATTTTACTTATATTCAGTTTTACCGCCTTTAAGAATTCTACCTGAAGTAAAAATGACAATTTTGGCGCTTTAGTGAGGGAAATAGTGACCACTTGTGGAACGTGAAACTCCTGTCAAAGTTAAAGGGAAACCTAGAATTTCGTAAGGCTTAGGTTGAAAAGTCCTGTTCTAAGGAATTTTTAACTTAGATCGCATAATGATAATCAGCAATCGGACTAAGAGGCAAGTATTTGGTATTTTATCTTAAAACTCTTTTATAAAACATAAATAGATTCATTCTGCTAAACAAACTTATCTATTGCCGGAATGAATAAGATATGTTTAGGGTAAAATTCAAAGTTTCCGTTTATAAATCCAATGATTCCAGTGATCAAAGTGCAACCCTGTAAATTTGAAAATTTCGGAGATTTTGAACACGTTATTGATTTTTCAAACGGAGAAAGCTAGAACCAAAAAAAAGAATAGTTTCTTCTTTTTATAGAAATTCATTGCACAACTATATTATTTGCCTTTACAAAGAAACAAAATTATAAAATAAGAGAAAAAAAATCAAAGTTTATTAAAAGAATACCAAATTGCGGAATTACAAGAAAGCTACTTTTTTGCCATTGCAGGGTAGCAAAAATTATGAAATCTTTAAAAATATTCAGAGATTTTAAACATGGTATTCATTTTTCAAGCAGAAAAAGCTTTTACAAAAAATAATATTTTCTCCTTTTTATAGAAATTTATTGTACAATAATATTATTTGCAACTACACAGAAATAAAAGTACGAAATAAGAAAAAAAAACAAAGTTTATTAAAAGAATGCAAAGGTATGGAATAACAAGAAAGCTGCATTTTTGTTATTGCAGAGTAGCAAAAATTTCGAAATCTTAAAAACCTTCTAAATATCTGACGATAACTCCTAATCATTTAGTAACGGACATTATGTTGTAATTATAAACGAGGAACAAAAGCTACTATTTTTTTTTCTTCATGAAGTACAGGCGAGCGTCAATAATCCGGATTATTTGGGATTGGACCCCATGCGGATTATCAAAAATTCCGGATTTCCGAAAATAGGCTGTTTTTCTGCTTTAAAACTATAGAAATGTAAAATAAACCTTGCAAATTTACTTACATCTGCATGTTCACAATTACAGTAGGAAAATACAGTTAAAGCCACCGTGTATCACTCGGTACTGTACTTTAATGAAACTAAAACAACACAGAATACAAACACAAAATGTGATGGAGAGTTCAGGTACAGTACAGTAAAAAACAAAAAAAAAACGGTACAGTATGAAGTTAAAGAATATTAAAGACTCTATACATCGTCAGGGCTTTTAAAAAAGTCTTTAATTGATTTCTGTACTGCAGTACTTGTTCGTTTTTTTGCATTTTATTTTTCAACAGCTAACCACTCACTGGCGTCCTTTTCACGTATTGTTCAAAGCCCGGGATCGTGCTGCATATTTCTGTCACTTCATTAATCCGCCGCGCCGTCTTCATGATTTATTTTTATATTTTTCCGGGCGTGAATCCGGATTATCGACGGTCCGGATTTTTGTTTTTAGAAGTTGCTCTGTACAATACGTAGAAAGTGCCAAACGAAGCACCTTGACAAACCTGACATTTCAACTGAAATGGGAAAGGGTGCCTATGTCGGTTCATGACATGTCTCAAATGGAAATATATTCAGCTACTAAGATTGCCAAGATAGCTTAAAACCAAGAAATTTGAACTTTTTAACTACCTTAATGCGCCCCAGTACGAGATATGGGCAAGATATCAACGGTAAGGTTTTTAATTTGCAGCGATTGCGATGCAAAAAGTTGCATTTTGAAAATGTTTTTGTTGCGCTATTTTTTTTTTTAATGCAGTTGGAAACATAAAAATAAAAATCATTTCCTGTGGATACTTTTTACCCTTAGGTTCAGTTTTTTTTTTAATTTTGAAACAAACATTTTCATTCAGAAATAGTATTTGAATTACAAAGTTATTGAAGATCTTCAACGTATTATATCATAATTTGTTTCTTGATAAATTAATTTATTTGTAGCTGCACTTTGTTAGCAACAATTTTTAAACATCTATGGTTTGGAGCTAGACATGGTAAAAAGACTTCATATTAGAAACAAGCAGTAATTTCCAAACTTTTTTTATTAGCATGCTCATTTGTTTACTGGTTACTTACATCATAAGCGATATCTTTAACGTAACGTTTTTATTTGGCATGACACTTTAGTATTAAGAGATAAGATTTCTAATTTTACGCTTGACTCTGCCAATGAAATTATACAGTTTACTTTTGTGCGTTTTGTTTTTCATTCGGAAATAGTATTTAAATTACAAAGTAATTGAAGATCTTCAAAGTATTATATTATAATTTGTTTCTTGATAAATTAATTTATTTGTAGCTGCACTTTGTTAGCAACAATTTTTAAACATCTATGGTTTAGAGCTAGGCATGGTAAAAGACTTCAGATTAGAAACAAGCAGTAATTGCCAAACTTGTTTTATTAGCATGCTCATTTGTTTAGTGGTTACTTACATCATAAGCGATATCTTTAACGTAACGTTTTCATTTGGCATGACACTTTAGTATAAAGAGATAAGATTTCTAATTTTACGCTTGACTCTGCCAATGAAACTATACAGTTTACTTTTGTGCGTTTTGTTTTTCATCCAAAATTATATCTTATTCATAAAGAATATATTGATGTATCTAGATAAGTTGTATTCGTTATATTTTTGAGAGCAGTTTCAAAAAAGTGAGATCAAATGATCTCGGCCTAGCTATTTGCTCATTTCAAAGAAATGTCAAAGATCCTTTTTTGTCCTTTGAGATGTCTCTCCTTACAGAAGGCGTACCAGTCGATGTATCTCTTCTAATCACCAGCATCCAGTGAAACAAAAATTGTCTTAATGAATTCGATTTTCATTTACAGACAAGTAGGGGAATATGGGGCAAAGTAAAATAGTTAAGTTTACTTACCTGCTTCAAATGGAACAAATGGGAAATTTGTTCTGAAAATTATTGTACATAAAGAATTAATAATGTATTTTGTAATACAACTTTCGTTGAAATATTATTTTTCATCTTTGGCAGTTATTTTGTACAGTAATATAAAAAATTTTCACCTCAAAAAATCATGGGGCAAAGTGAAAAACAAAATATTTTTGTTATGAAAATTTTCTATTCAACGATTAACAGTAGTTTTCATCAAATAAATGCGTCAATAAACGAAAAAAATAATTATTACCTAAGGAAAAATAAACGAATAAGTAAATAAATGAATAAATGAATTAATTAACATGTGAGAAAAAATAAATAATGAAATAAAATAGAGAATAAATAAGAAAATGAGTCAATGAATGAATAAATCAGTAAATAATTAAGTAAAAGAATGTAAATAAATTACAGTGAACTCTCACTTTTGCGCCGGCCCAAGGGACCAACAGAAAAAGGCGCATAAGTGAAAGAGACGTATAAGTGAACTACCTTATATAAAGGACTAAAACGCAACTTAGGCTCTAATGAGAGAATGATTAAGAATGTTTATATAGAAAAGGGACATATAACTACGGTTTGACAATTAATGTAACGTAACTACAATGATAATGAAAAAACAAAAATTGTAGCATACCTAATTACAAAATGTTCCATTTAAAACGATCCATAATATAGATAATTGTCCCTCTCTGAATTCTAGTTCACGCAGAAAAAATGCCTTCCGTGAGGAGTAAAGGCAAAAAATTAAAGCGGAAAGTGAAGAAAAATGCTTATTTTTTAAAGAAAATAAATTAAATTGTTTACATTTTTCGAAAAATTCGGCGCATAAGTGAAATATTTATCTTTAGAGAGACGTATAAACAAATGATACTATCGTTATTTTGCTATGGAATATGCTGGGACCATTTAAAATTGTCATATAAGTGAAAAAGGCGCATAAATGTGTGGGTGTATAAGTGAGAGTTCACTGTAGTAAATGAAGAAATACGAACGTAATTTAATAAATGAATGAATAAGTAAAAGAACTTAGCTAGAAACCTCTTTGCGCCATCCACTTTGCCCGGCATGCCCTTGAAAAATTACATTGAACATTTTAAATTAAAACATACCTAATATAAACTAAATAAGGACTGCATTGAACACCGGTACATCTCAATTAATAGTTTAAATGATAATTGCAAAAATTTTATCATTTTATAATAACAAGAAATATGTTTGAAAAACCACGAATAAAAGTATTAAATTTTGAAAATGGCTTGTATATTTTTTGTTGATCTTTGAAGCTACTTAATTTTTTGACAAGAATCAACAATATGTCTAGGAATTTAGTTAAAATACTGCTAGATAGGTAGTGCTGCAAACATTGAAAATATTTAACCATTTCACTTTGCCCCACATCCCCCTTATGGTGCTGATGAAAGCTATGGTTGCTGCAAATATTTATGAAGAACGTGAAATAGGGGAAACAAAAATAAAAGCTTACTATTTTTGATTAGTGTGACAAAAACATGCTGCAGGTCAAAATACGATCTGAAAAATAATTCAAACTAAAAACAACATGAAACCTCCTTCAGAAAAATTAACTGCTGTTGTTGGATACGATGGGAGAAAGTTGACTATAACTTTGGCTCGTCAAGTTCTGTCTACAGAAAAACCTATTTATCTTCGATAGCACATTAAATAACCATTAGTTAAAAAAAACTCTCCCAGAGTATTGTAAATAAAGAAGTAGATAAGAGAAGCTGAAAGCAAGATCGTCCAAGTACTGGATGAGCTTCCATTTCATCGCAGAAGGCATTATAAATTGATTAATCCTACATTTAATTCAAAATATAAAATGAAAAATGAAACTGTTCTATAATAATATGTTTATTGTCTATTTTCTTTTGATCATACTGACTTTTGTTCATTACTTCATTTTCTCAATCCATCAATAGTTAGTTTTTCCCCCCTAGAAGAAGCAACTTAAAAAATGTAGCTACTCTTAAATAGTTAAATAATATAATGTAAGATATCCGTCAAAATAAATTAAATATTTCAATGGTTTTAGAAGTGTTATCTAAGCACTACTATACCTGACTATCTATTTTAGCTGATCAAAGCACTAAAAAGCATAGTTTTAACTCCGTCTCCCCCCCCCCCCCCCAGAAAACAATTGTGCCCTGTTTAAATGTATTTTTGTTAACCAAATGACTCTTACAACTTTAAATCTTTAAATTATTTTTATTATTATGAGACTACATTGAGCAAAGAAAGTTTATTTGTGATGACTTCATTTTTCACTGCTTATTTCCTTCCCGCTTCGATACATGTATTTTTTTGAAATTGAATTGAATGGAATATTGTATACGAGGGGGGGGGGATGTAATTAAAATTTTAATTACGAAACGTCTAATATTTTTATCTTGTATTTCATTTCGAGAAATAATGTATAGTTTTTTTATTACTCTAAACATGAATTAATAAACAAACTGCTTAATAATTTTAATTAGTTTTCTGAGAAATGTATTATTACTTAAAATGTAAAACTACAGTAAAAGAAAAATGGTAATACGAATTATCGTAATTTTATATTTCTAAAACACAAATATCTTGGTGAGTAAAAACTGTGAAATGAATTATTTCAAAAATATTATGCTGAAAAATAACTAAAGCTGCATTTAAATCTTTTTTTTTTTTTTTTTTTTTTTTTTGTAATTTTCAACATTAAATTGAAAAAGACTTCTAAAATTTATCATACATCCTTACAGTTGATAAAATATGCTACTTTAAACTGAAATATTATTCGTAAAGCCGTAAAACAAAAAGGAAAATGAACAGGTTAAAAAAAAAAACCCTTACCGAAAATTCGTTATTTCCCATACAATTACTTAAGAAATTTTGAAAAAGGGAAAAAACCAAAATATTAATAATAATATTATGGAAAAGATGTAATAAAAGAGACAATAAAAGTTTTTTTTAAATATAAATATTCAAACATTTCAGACGCCACAAAAAATGGCGGAACATGTGAAAAGAAAAGGTTTATTTCAATGAGTTCCCATGTTTGCATCCGAATCGAAAAAAAAAAATAAACAAAGAAATCCGTTTTGTTAAGTGGATGTTTCAGAACAAGGTAATTGATTGATTCAACAAAGGTAAAATAATAATTTATCATTTTTTCCCGGGATTTTTGGTTTTTGCAAAGGGTCATTCCATGCCAAGTGTTTCAAATTTTGAGAAAATCCCCACTCGACCCCCTCCGACTTTGATGAAAATTTTTTTGGATGTACATATAAGACTTGCATGAAACCATACCAAATTATAGCTCCATAAGCTCTATGGTTCAGCTAATAAAAATTATTTTATAAAGGCCTCTTTTTCGTGTCTTAAAAAAAATGACAAAATCGTCAAGTTTGTGCTTTTATTGCTCGCGACCTAAGACGATTATCAGGCTCAAATTTGGTGATTCTGATCACTGTTTAGGGTAGAATAGCCTACTTATGTAAAAAAAGCTCCATACACTGTAGAGTTTTTGCAATTTGCTGCCAAAGTTAGTAAAAAATCGTATTTTAACAAATTTTGACCATATCAGCCTGTATCTGCTGAGAGAATGACTTTCTGAGGCTAATTCTTTCCTCGTTTATAGCCTGATAGTTCGTCCGAAAGGTATGCAAGTGGCATCTAGATAGCTCAAATAATTACTGAATTACGCGAGTTGAAATTCCAGTCAAATTTCTTTTTTCTCAATTTTGTCTCAATTTCAAAGGGCAATAGCTCAAAAGAGACAGCTTGAATTTTAATTTTCTTTACATCATTGGAAAAAACAGACTTTTCTTAACTAAAAAACGTTATTTTTATTTTTGAGACAAACCAGTTTCAAGAGGATATTGCAGATCAAAAATGTGTACGTCATTCAACGTGAAATCAAAGAAAAAAAGACATAGACCTCAAAAGTTGATGTCAATTTGTTCTATTAAAATTTCCAGGAGCTATTGTTCTTATGTTCTGATGAAAAATCCTTTTTTATATATTTTTGAACTTTAGTTTCAGTGTGCGCATCCGTAAAAACTCAAGAAACGGCAAAAAATAAAGTTTCGTTTTTAACAAAAATAATTATTTATTGTTGCTATAAGAGCTTGAGTCTTTTCCTATGCGTTATTTTTAAGTTCTTGGAACAGAATTTCGGATGATATGTCACTTGGCAAGGTGTCGTTAATATTTTAAATTCATAAAAAGCATTGCTTCCGTTTTCAAAAAAATAAAAATAATTAATAAATGAGATAAATAATAAATAAAACAGTCAATATGATGTGTACGCGATAAAAAATGTGTATAATGGGACTGCAAAGCCATTATTCTAAAAAGCGATAAAGAAAGTTTTCGATAGAGTTGAATATTGCAATTATTTCCACCATGTAAATGATAACAATGATAATTGCAAATATCATAAGTAGTTATTGAAAATGCATTCTTTATACTGCCGAGGATGTGTCAGATATTCAGACTATGATTGCAATTTTCCTATAAACAAAAATGATGAAAAATGGGAAAATGCTTTTTATAAACTTGAAGCATTAATGACCTACAACCTTACCAAGTGACATATCATCCGAAATTCTGTTTCAAGAGCTTAAAAATAACACATAGAAAAAGACTCAAGCTCTTATAGCAGCGATAAGAAGATAATTATTTTTGTTAAAAATGAAACTTTATTTTTTGCCATTTCTTCAGTTTTTACGGATGCGCACACAAAAACTTCAGTTCAAAAAAATCTGAAAAATGGTTTTTAACATAAGTACAATAGTTCCTGTAAATTTTAATAGAGCAAATTGACATCAACTTTTGAGGTCTATGTCTTTTTTCTTTGATTTCACGTTGAATGACGTACACATTTTCGATCTGCAATATCCCCTTGAAACTAGTTTGTCTCAAAAATAAAAATAACGTTTTTTAGGTTAGAAAAGTGTATTCTTTCCAATGATGTAAAGAAAATTGAAATTCAAGATGACCCTTTTGAGATATTGCCCTTTGAAATTGAGACAAAATTGAGAAAAAAGAAATTTGACTGGAACTTCAACTCGCATAATTCAGCAATTATTTGAGCTATCAAGATGCCACTTGCACACCTTTCGGACGAACTATCAGGCTACAAACGAGGAAAGAATTAGCTTCAGAAAGTCATTCTCTCAGCAGATACAAGCTGATAACTTATGGTCAAAATTTGCCAAAATACGTTCTCTACCAACTTTGGCAGCAAATTGCAAAAAATTTACAGTGCATGGAGCTTTTATTACACAAGTTGGCTATTCTACCCTAAACAGTGATCAGAATCACTAAATTTGAGCCTGATAATCCAATCGTCTTAGATCGCGAGCAATAAAAGCACAAACTTGACGATTTGGTCATTTTCTTCAAGACACGAAAAAGAGGCCTTTTTTCAATAATTTTTACTGGCTGAACCATAAGGCTTATGGAGTTATAATTTGGTATGGTTTCTTGCAAGTCTTATATGTACATCTGAAACAAATTTCATCAAAATCGGAGGGGGTCGAGTGGGGACGCCTCGCACACTTGACATGGAATGACCCCAAAGCATTCTTCCTACCGAGAAAAATCCTAGAATACTTACTTAATCACTTGTCTAGTAGTCAATCTTACAAAAAGAACTACGTACATCTGTTGCACCTCATCCATGCATTGTCTACTAGTTATGAAAATTTCTTTGTAGATCAAAAAACAAAGTAACAAATGAGTCGATTTCCGAAGATTACTGATGATAATTTTGCAAGTTTTGACCCTGTTTTTTTTTTTTTTTCCCAATATAAGGAATATAATCAACAGTTACTTTTTACTTACACACATAAGAACTATCAGCTTTGGATGATGTCTCAATAGATCTCCAAACAGAATGAAGACAGTATGAGAATGAGTTAATATTATTTAGACTCACTTAGCAAAAACCACATATTATCGGAAGTCAATTATAAAATCAACTTTATCTCAATTAAATATTTTACCTATGCCCAAGGTCCGACAAATTCCGGGTGTAGATTCCTCAGGCAAAAAAACATTGCGCCTATAGTTGGAGCAAACCTAACTTGGCAGATTCTTAATGCTGTGATTAGGATCTATGTCAGTGGCGTGGCAAAAACTCCGCAAGGGAGGTGTCCAGCTTAAAAATAGACAATTCTAATATTTAAATGTAAACAAAGCTGCCATAATTGGTTTTAATTTTATATCGAAAGTAATGTATGCATAAAATGATTTGTTGAACAAAAAAGCATCTTGAAATAAAAAGGAATAACTAGAGTTTTCATTACTAAAGCTCAATTTTAATCTTCGGGGACCACCCCCCTTTCCAACACCACTGATCTGCGTAGTTATGACAAAACTGCCAGGTGAAGTTTGGTTTGCCCCAACTATACAGCGTGTATCAGAATGCCTTGTCTTTAAAACAACCCTATTTTCTCTTTTCCGTTCCTCTCTTTTCTTCTGCCTAATACGCTTTCATGAAAATGAACTCTTCTAAAATGAGGTCAAGAGCCAGCTCTTGACCTCATTTTAGAAGAGTCACTGAGAGTTAGAACTGATTCTTAATTTAAAATTATTTTTGTTAGTAAGTTTTTATCAATTACAGAATACTGAAAAAATGTTATAAAGTTACAGTAATAGTTAGCAATAACTTATGCAATCAGAAATCGATTAAAAACATATTTTTAGAGGTTAATTTGCTGAGCAAAACAGGAAAAAAAAAAGTAATCAAGTATGCCATATTTTATTTTCATTGCGATTTTTACTGTCCTGTTTTGACAAAATTCAAGGAGGCATATATGAGGAGGTGTCTTTGAAGTAGATTTTAGGGAATTTAAAACCCTTTTTCATAATTTTTATTTATACTTTCAGTTGCTCAGTACTGGAACTGAGCAACCGAATTTCACTTCTCATATATTGGTAGAAGTTTTGAACAATTTTGCCAGATTAAAAAAAAAAAAAATCAGATAATTAAATTACAGGTTTAAAAAAAACACTGGATATGAAAAAAGGAAACTTCTTGATCAAAGGCTTGAGTTTTTCGAGACTTTCAAATTCTATGCAGTTTTCCTGTTGTAGATTGTACTAAGGAAGAAAAGGGAAATTAAATGTTTTATAGGCATATAAACACCTTCAACACACATTTTTTTCCTTTTAGATTTATATATATATATATATATATATATATATATATATATATATATATATATATATATATATATATATATATATATATATATATATATATATATATATATATATATATATATCAGGCACGTGCCGTGAACGAACGCCCAGGGTAGGCAGATGAGATAATTAGTGGAATAATAATACATATTTTGAAAAAAAGCATATGCTGTTAACCGAAATAAAACAGTATGAATATGAATG
>JAXGGA010024786.1:0-11501 GCA_038373865.1 Uloborus plumipes | reverse complement strand
TAAATTTTATTTTTGTTTCAACTATTTAAGTTTTTTAACACATACATAAATATCTTTAAATAGTATTTCACTTCAGTATTAATAAATATAAAGTCTTTGATTCTCAGATCATATTGCATTGATTAGGACATTTATAGGTGTTGCATAATAGATAAATCCTAGATTTTTAGTAACAAATGCAGTTATCATTACTTTATAAATATTTTCGCAAAGTAAACAGTAATTCTCTTAGACTTTTACTTTCTCCTAAAAACATTTTTTGGAAAAAATTTAAGACACCAGCTCAAAAGTAACTTTATTACTCATTTAAAATTTAGTTAAATGTATGCACAATATTTTGACTAAAAACTATTTGCAACTATTCGAAAACAAATGTTACTAGTTTGTTTATGAAAAACAATTAATTATTATACATGTATAATTATAAAATTAGGTGTGCTTAAGTAATAGGGGCCTTAGTTTAAAAAAAAAGCCCCCCCCCCCCCCAGGGACGTCATTGCAAGTTTTTCCAGGGGGGCAAAGGGTCCAAACTCGATGCAATTTCATCGGAAAACATCAAAAGCTACGCCCACTTATATGTAAATACATTGATTTCTCAAAGTCGGGGGGGGGGGGGGTGGCAATTGACCCCCCCCCCCCTGCCCCCCTAAATGGCGCTCCTGCCCCCCCACACACATTTTCTCTTTAAAACTTTCAGGTATTTTTTCATGAACTCACAATCACCCCTGAGCATACCTTCAATAAGAAACTATGCATGGTGATTTAACTTAGTCACAGTGAATATCTTTCAGCAAACATGATTATAAATTATTGTTAATTCTATTAACAATAATATGAAAATGAGCTGAAAAAAATTGACTGAAATTTTGAAGTTATTTTGGAAAAGTTAGGAAAATTGGGAAAAAATAGTCCCTCAGTAATAAATTAATCACTAGTATTTCTAAAATCGATATTGTAAAAGAAAAGATGATGGAGAAATTGATAATTTTAAAAATTGTCATTACTCGGCCAAACCAATTAGTTGGCCAATTATGAACAACTGATTAATCAGTAATCAGCCAATCTGCCTATCGGTGCATCTCTGAAAAGCACTGCTTGAAAATATTTCTCACAAGTTCAGTATTTTAACCTAACTAAGTGAAATAAGATAAAGTGTAACCTGAAATTTCACAGCCAGTCAGTCACACACGTTACATAGATGTCACACACGTTATAACTGCTTTTGTGCATTCTTTCCCAAAGTCAAACCAATTTAAAGATAGATAAAAATGTAACACAAATCCTTACACTATATTGTAATTATTTCAAAACAAAAGAAACCAGGGACAGCGCTAAGGATTTAAAGTTGTTAGCCAGTAAATTAGCCAAATTTCAAAAGTCTTAGCCAAACTTCGAGAGTTTTAGTCCAAGAATTTTAATTGTTTGTTTTTTTAATGTAAAAACTGTATTTTTTCCCCCTAGTGAAAATTTCTGACAATTTTCCATTCGCCAATACTTTAGCCCAATCAGAATTTTTTTCGCCGAATTTTCTATTTTATCGCATTTGGCGAGGTGGCGAATGCTAAGCGCGATCCCTGAAAAACAGTTTGCTTCACAATTCACTGGAAAAAAATAAGTTGTATAACTTGATGACAGATTGCAGTTTTCAGTTGTCACACAAGTTACAAGTTTTGTAAAATTTATGACAAATTATAAAAAACTAGGAACACTAAAATAGTGCATGATATTGGTTTTTCAAAAGGATGTATAATAAGATAATATTAACCAATAAATGTATACAAATGTCACACACGTTACAGTGGAATCACCCAATACTGAAGCAGGGTTGGCAAAAACCCAACCCTTCTGGGTTTTTGTGTGTTAAAATTTTATTTCTTATGCGGGTATTGATATATAATGTATGCATTCATTCATATAAAAATATATTCGTTAAGTTAAAAGTTCTGAATTGCATTTAATCAATGTCAATTGATTAATAATTAATATTATTAACAATATCAATTAATAATATCATCAATCGAATTGTAATATTTAATGTATATTTAAGAAGCTTTGGACAAGGGTTTCAGCTATGAACTTTTATCACTTGTCTTTTATAAAATAGAAGAACTGTTACAAATGGGCCTTCCTACAAATTCAAGAATATTTAGGGTGTGAAAGTTTCAAAAACTTAAATTTATACCATTAAAAAATTAAAACCATTGTTTATTGATAGCACTTGTTTATTAATAGAAATAATCATCTTTTTTTATTAAGTAGCCTGCTTCAACATCAAGTCATGTCATTTGCATGTTTTTTAGAAGGCATATTTCAATTCTAGGTGTGTGTCTGAGATAAAGGAAGTGTCTTCCGCCGAAGAGGGGGGGGGGGTGGGTCTTCCTATTTTCAAAACCAAAATTGATTAATTTCAGGAGGGGGGGGGGCGTGAAGACTCTTAATCAATATTTTTTTTTTTTTTTTTTTGAAATAATCATTAAAAAGAAACTAGGTTAACATTTGAACTTTGCAAGAATTATAAATTTATTAATAAATGCTTGTCATAATATTTTAGTAGTTAATAAACTGCGTGGGGACTAGGGTGATTCAGAAATGTATAGAAAAAAATAAACTTTGTATTTTTGTTCGTCTTACCCTCTTATTTTGTGCCACTATATACACTGATTATTTGTGCAAAATTTTGGCAAAATATATTAATATTTAGAGGTCGCTCAAACGCCTTGAAATTTCGTGATATTGACAAAAACGTGATTGTAAATGATATCTATAGAAAAAAGTAGCCTTTGTATTTTTGTGCGTCTTACCCTCTTATTTTGTGCCACTATATACACTGATTATTTGTGCAAAATTTTGGCAAAATATATTAATATTTAGAGGTCACTCAAACGCCTTGAAATTTCGTGATATTGACAAAAACGTGATCGTAAATGATATCTATAGAAAAAAGTAGCCTTTGTATTTTTATTTGTCTTACCGTCTTATTTAGGCCCTTTATATACACTGAATTATTCGCCCAAAATTATAGTAAACTATATTTACATTTAGGAGTACATCAAATTTTGTGGATAGTGGCACAAATGCGAACGTAAATAATAATAATAAAGTTACTTTATTGCTTTTTTATATCTCCGAAGAAAAAAAGCGTGCAATCACAAAATGAACTATATATCTGAAAAACCAATGAAATGCAGAAAAGTGTGAAAACTAATCAAATACGGAACAAATATAAGAAAGAAATTTAAATACATTAAATATGTAGTAATTCGCTCATTAATTCTTGCAATACTTTTTAAGGTTACTTTGTTGCAATTTTGAAACCTTTTCTGTGTTCCTGTACCACTTGTAGAAGACACTGTCTTTGTTTTTCGTCGTTAGATGCTTCAATAAGGGTCATGCCACACTCCGTTTTGTCGTTTACAATCCTCAGTTTCTTTGGTAGTATACTAAAGCCTTGTTGGTAGCTATCTTAAAGATTCGAATGCTCAGGATCAAACAGCTGATATATTTTGAGTTTCTTCTTTACATGAATAAGGACGCTAAAAATATTCCAAATCATTTCTTAGTGCTTGCACAAAAAGGGTTGCTGGGAACCCAGCTTTTAGATATTCTTTCCTATTAACGATAAGAATGTGAAAGAAATCACATTCATATGTTACGAATACCTTTTGTTTGTCCAGCTGCAAGTTTGAACTGGTTGGAAAATATCCATAACTTGAAGCCATAAAGAATCTTTAACACAGATATAACACGAGGAACCACTCCTGGGACACGAAAACATACACCAAGAGAAAGTGCTCTGCTCAAGAAAATCGCACTAAGCTCTAGTATCTTCCTTGGACACTTCTTTTACATGGGTCATCAGAAGTTAACTTTGCGCAACTTCCATTACTAGTTGCACGTTGCTCTGAATGTGCTACCAGCTCCTCAACCTCATCGTTCCTCACTCCAGGTTTAAAATTAGAATGTTTTATTCTGGACTATGATTGCTAAAACCGCTTAAAAAGCAGTATTGTAGATCCAATGGCAGTGGATGGTTCCACGCAATTGCGTGAACATTGCATCTGACATTGCACGCAATCAAGTACCCCAAGTCTACCTATTTCTTGGTTTATCGATTAAAATACCGAGAGACCAGGAGTAGAATAGATTTCGGTTGTAATACCACAGAAAACACAATGTCTAAAATATAATGACGGAAAGCACAATATAAAAGTTGCTTCCCTAGCTTTTTTTTCCCAAGTTCAAACATGCTCCAACTTTAGTACCGGCAAAGCATGTCGTATACCACGTACGAGCTCAGTAAGTTCCCATTTATCTAACTGGTTATCGTATAGCAGCATTTTCCGTAGCAATTCCAATGCCTGACTAACTTACTAGAACCCAGAAGTAAATCATCAATGCTTGTGGTCCTGATACTAATACTGGTATGAAACCCGCCGATCATCCTTCATTTTCCCAATATATTTTGCATAAGTGTTTCGTTCCAGTGAACTATCAAAGGAAGTCGTAGATTTAAACGACTTTTGTAAGTTAACGGCTAATTCAGAGCGAATAGTTTGCATTTACCGTTTTATGGACGTTGTCAAATCCTCCCCATTTTGACCCATACTTTGTACTGTAGCAGCTACTATCAAAGTGGCTTTCTGTCACTTATACTGGGCCCTGTCTAGAGTGGATGCTAGGTGTTTTAGCCAAATAAACTCCTACACCTCAAACAACCGAAAAGAAAACATAAACCACAACCCGAGCTTGCAGCTACATTTTCTACCCAAACTCAGGCAAGAGATAATGCAGCTTTGGAGCGGGGGTGGAGGGGGGTAATAGTTACAACTCACTTTGAGCTATTATTTTATTGACTAATTACTTAGTAGAGTAAACTAACGTTTTAAGTTATTCCATTTTATATGAAGAATAATATTATTTCGGGTAATGAAGCTATATACTCCAACTCTCGAAATTGCTAATTCTCAATAGAATTCGATCGCGTTGAGCGACCTCTAAATATTATTTAATTGAGACAAAATTTTACATACATCACATTCATGAATAGTGTAAAAAAACTGCGGGGTAAGACCAGAGAAATTCAAAAAAAAATTTTTTTGAATCACCCTAGTGGGGACGCATTTTCTTTGTTTTTTATTTTTTTTAAATCAAAGAAAGGGTTTCGTGCTTCAAGTCAGTGGTATGGTACCTCTATAATATAGCACTTGAAAATCATCATATACTAAATGCAGTAGGGTTAGAAGAAATGAAGAGCAAAACTTTATTTTCTTGCTCCAGAATAAAAGCAAAAATTGCATTATTTTGTCATTATTTGACTGCTGTGTTGAATCAAAATTATCATAAAACATTAATTAAGCAATTGTTTCCATCTACAAGACGTTTATCAATGGATCATTTTCAATTTATTTTGAAATTTGAAATTTGCAATCAAAAAATAAATAATAAGTATTTTACAACAAAAAGTAGTATCATAGCTAGGAAAATTTTCTGGACGATGACTTGAAAATTGAAGAAATAATAATTATTTTAAAAATAAATAATTACTCTAAGAAAAATTATCTCAAATAAAAACTCATTTCTTACTTATTTTTTATGTATAATTTAGATGAGATATTATTGTTGACTATATTTGTTGACAACTTAGAAATTAACAAAACCCCGCTTTTGACAAAAACCCGGGTGGGTTTTTTGTTGGTGGACCCGTCCAGAAAAACCCAGTCTGGTTTTTTGACATGACATGTCGAAAACGTCAAAAACCTGTCTAAAACTTAAGTACAGTGGTTATTGAGATTTTTCATAAACATATAAGGTTTCTCATCCTGAAAAATATTAAATAAAAATTTATACATCTTATCAATCAAGTTTAATAAACATTAAATTAATAAATTTAATGAAAATTATTTCTCATTCTTTTAAACTAACTTGTTTTGCCGTGAAAAAAGTTAAATATTAAAACTTAAATCCACCTTTTCAAGTAGTTTTGTTTAAATGTTTATAAAATGATCAATTAGTTATCTTATCAATCAAGTTTAATAAAAATTAAATTAATAAATTTAATGAAATTTAATTCACATTCTTTTAAATTAACTTGTTATGCTGTGAAAAAAGTTACAAATGTTAAAACTTAAATCCAGTTTTGTTTAATATTTTAAACTAACTTGTTATGACATGAAAAAAGTTAAATCCAGTTTTTAAAGTAGTTTTGTTTTAATGTTTTAATAACTATTAATTAGCTTTTTTATCAATCTAAAAATCTTTGCATCAGAATTTAAAGTGATTTTTTTTTTCTTTTGAGTAAAAGCAAACCAAAATTAATTAGTACTCAGTGTACAAATGTGGGGGGGGGGGGCTCGGGAGTAAATAGTATCTGACAAATTCTAAAAATCGGACTATTTCAAATTAAAATTTAAAAAAATCACTTTTAAAAATTTATTAAGCAGGTTTGGCAAGGTTTTGGACAGAACGGTAAAAACCACGGTTTAAACCGTCCTGTCCAAAACCCATGTGTCCTTGTGTCCTAAACTGTCCAAAACTACATTTTAGTTCAATTTTATATTTTGAAGAAATATCAAAAGCACAAAATTATACTTGAAGTTAAGACTTAATTTATTTAATGTAAACATTAAAATATGTACATAAAAACATATATAAGATTTTCAGCTGATACTAATCTAGCTACTATTTTATTTTTAATACTAGCTAAACTTCTTTTAAATATAAATGCAAATGAGGGTATTCAAAAGGTACAATAATCGACTTAAATGCAAAAAATCAGTTTTGCAACTAATTAGAAAGATACACAACATTTGAGAATGTTTCAGCTACATTTACTGAATATTTATTTATTTCACAAGATATTATGAATAAATTTAAAAGTAGTACAATTCAAAAAAAATATTGTAACGAGTCCATGGCACCTTCAACTTTCTTCAAATGAGCATTCCAATCTTGAGGAAGTAACTATAAATTTATTTACAAGTATTTACACTATTTACAATATGAGCAGGAAACAATTGCTAAACATCCAGCAATTAGGTAGCAAAACAGTACACTGTACTCTCAACAGTAACTCAGCACCACGTATCAAACGTGAACAGTAATTAAGCAATTACAAAAGCAAAACAACCATTCGCCAAGCGAACGAAAACGAGTCACCAGAATCAAATCTGAAAATAACTGACTGACTTGTGTTCAAGGCCAGCTATTTATACACGGAAAGAATTCCCGACAACTTTCTAGTAATATCTGGAATATTCCAAATCATTCATAACTTTAAACAATTCATTCAAGAAAACGCTAGAAATAAAAAGAAAAACACCACTCCGAGCGAAAATGTCTTCACGCTTATTAAAGTTAGGGCAAGTGTAAAAACTACAAAGTGTTACGGGGCCGGTATGCAAGTGATAAAAGTGATATCTTCAGATACTTTTGCAACATGACGTCAGATAAAACCAAAACTAATGAAAATGATGCAAGGCAGGAAAAACAACAACTATTTACAAGATTTGTAACATTGCCCCCTTCCCAAGGACTGCACGTCCCGGGCAGTACAATCCCCAGAAAGGAAGCAAGGGAAGACTTACAGATGCACACATTACATGATGACCAATCATAAACATGATAAACAATAACAATGAGAACATGAACGAAATAATAACATTGATAGAGTAATATTACAAACAATTAAAGGCAAAAGTTATTTACAAAATTTACAAACAAATTACCATGGTAGCTTTAGATTTACTTTACGAACTATGGCCATAGTATGGGGCTAGCCGATCATAATGGACAACCCTAGGTTTTGAATGTGATGATTTCTGGATCCTCACTACGACGTCGTTCAGCCGGTGGAGAACTGTGTAAGGTCCATCCCAATGCGACTGCAATTTGGGTGACAGACCTTTACGTCGGATGGGATTCCATAGCCATACTTTGTCACCTTCTTGAAAGTCATGACCAGTGGACCTTGTGTCGTATCGGGTCTTCATCTTCTCCGTCGCGATGTTGATTCGCTCCCGTGCGAAGTGATGAACGTCTTCCAACCGGGCCTGGAGATCCTGGACGTACTCCTCAGGCGATGAAGGCGCATCTGGAGGGAGACCGAAGACGAGATCACAAGGCAGCCGAAGCTCTCGGCCGAAGAGCATCTGTGATGGGGAATATCCGGTGGTCTCGTGGACAGCACTGCGGTAGGCCAGCAGGAACAGAGGAAGTTTCTTGTCCCAATCCTGTTGATTTTTGGAGACCATAAGCGAGAGATTATTAAGGATTGTCCTGTTGAATCTCTCCACCATGCCGTCCGATTGTGGGTGTAGTGGTGTCGTTCGAGTTTTCTCAATTTTGAGGATTTTACATAGGCCCTTAAACACAGCAGAGATGAAGTTCCTTCCCTGGTCAGAATGGATCTGTAAAGGTGTCCCATATCTCGAGATCCAATGCTGGACTAGAGTCTCTGCTACAGTGGTAGCTTCTTGATCCGGAATGGAATATGCTTCGGGCCATTTGGTGAAATAGTCAATGGCAACGAGGATGTATTTGTTCCCATCAGTAGTTTTCGGTAGAGGACCAAGAATGTCGATCCCGATTCGTTCGAAAGGAGCTCCTACGTTGTAAAGATGTAGCTTCCCGCGGCTTCTTCTCTTCGGTCCTTTACGGGCAGCACAGGTGTCACAAGAATGACACCACTTCTCTACGTCATCCTTCGCCTTGCTCCAGAAGAAGCGTTCTCGAACCTTGCAGAGGGTTTTCAACACACCAAAATGTCCTCCAGTCGGACTACTGTGCAACTCCTTTAGAACGTCTGGAATTCTTGATCTGGGAAGGAGTAACTGCCATTTGAATGCTTTACCATCGTCAGATTCCCATTTCCGATACAGAACGCCATTTCGCAGCTGGAGAGAGTTCCGTAGAGCCCAGTATCTTTTCGTTGCAGGACTGTAGATAGAAATGTCTTGCCAACTAGGTCGCCGACTGTCCTTTTCCATCAACTCTATGATAGGCTTAAGGTCTGGGTCTTCAAGCTGATCTTTTCTTACTTGGTCGTCACTCCATGGATCGGGATCTGAAGATGTTGATGTAGCAGTAACTTGACAGGCAGTAGGGATTGTCGTCCCGTACTGTTTCTCAATTCGGGAGCAATAATGGCAGTTCTCGGAACAAGGTCTTCTTGATAATGCGTCAGCATTCCCGTGTGACAAGCCTTTTCGGTGCTTAATCTCGATGTCATATTCCTGGAGCCGCTGTATCCACCTGGCTACCTGGCCCTCTGGATTCTTGAAATTCAACAGCCAAGTTAAAGAGGCATGATCAGTCCGGAGCAGGAATTTACGGCCGTAGAGGTAATGATAGAAATGTTCTACAGCTTTAACTATGGCGAGCAATTCCTTTCTCGTGACACAATAGTTTCGCTCCGACTTGGATAAGCATTTGCTCCAGTAGGCGATGACATGTTCGTTACCGTCTATTTCTTGAGATAAAACAGCTCCAACGCTCTCGTGGCTCGCATCAGTGTCAAGTATGAAGGATTTTCCAGGCTGAGGATAAGAGAGGATAGGCGTTGATGTTAAAGCCTCCTTCAGTTGTAGAAA
Source organism: Uloborus plumipes (assembly GCA_038373865.1). Taxonomy (NCBI): domain Eukaryota; kingdom Metazoa; phylum Arthropoda; class Arachnida; order Araneae; family Uloboridae; genus Uloborus; species Uloborus plumipes. The sequence continues at coordinate 1,914 of JAXGGA010024786.1, read as the reverse complement.
TGCATCCTCGCATTCTTTGGACCATTCAAATTTTTGTTTGCTTTCCGTCAGCTTATGCAAAGGTCGTGCAATGTTGGAAAAACCCTTCACAAACTTCCTGTAGTACGTGCAGAGCCCCAGGAAACTTCGCAGCTGATGGACATTTTCGGGGCGGCTCCAATTCTTGACTGCAGACACCTTATCTGGATCTGTTCGTACACCCTCTGAAGAGATAATGTGACCAAGGTAGTTCACCTCACGGCGGAACAGAATACACTTGGACGGGCTTAACTTCAGGTTGGCTTCCTTAAGCTTCTGCAGCACCTTCCTAAGATTAGCCAAATGTTCCTCAAAACTGCGTCCTATGATGATGATGTCGTCCAAGTAGACAAGACAGGATTCATAAGAGAGTCCTCGCAGCACTGATTCCATAAGACGCTCGAACGTGGCTGGTGCATTGCAGAGGCCGAAGGGCATCACTTTAAACTGCCACAAGCCTTGTCCGGTTGTAAACGCAGTCTTCTCTCGGTCGTCGGGGTGTATCTCCACCTGCCAGTAGCCGCTCTTTAAATCCAGGGTCGAAAACCACTTGTGTCCGGAAAGGGTGTCCAGAGTGTCATCGACCCGTGGAAGAGGGTAACTGTCCTTCTTGGTGATGTCATTCAGGCGTCGGTAGTCAACACAAAATCTGGTGGAGCCGTCTTTCTTTCGGACCAAGACGATAGGGGATGCCCAAGGACTGGATGAGGGTTCGATGACGTCATTCTCCTGCATCTCTTTTACGAGGATCTCAACCTCTTCCTTCTTGGCGAACGGTAGTCGTCTTGGATGCTGCTTGATAGGGGGATGATCTCCAGTGTCGATCCTATGCTGCGCTAAACTCGTGCGACCAACATCTTCGGGTGTAGATGAAAACACCTTGTGGCATTTTACGATTTCTCCCAACGGACGCCACTAGTTTCCCACCCTTGGAAACACCCTTGGAACTGTTTCCCACACTTTGAGGCCAGCTGCAGCATTCTTTCAAGTCCATAAAACACTGCTGCTACGCCCCCAAGTTGACCTTTGACCGTTTGGACAAAATTCCTCATCCTTTCCCATGATCTTCGTCCAGCTGCATCTCTGGACACGGAGATGGGGATCTTTCCCCGGTTGTTTTCTGAGAAGGGGGGGACATCCATTTCGGTTGAGCGTGAGAGCGGATTGAAATCGAGAGAACGCTCTGAAACTTTGGAGTGGTCAGACATGCTTTCTGACTCTCCAGAAATCTGTATTACAGAACCCAATGTTAAAGTTTAACATTTGTTGTAAATATAGTTGTAGTATACGTGTAAATAAAGAATGTTCAGTTTAGTTCTGTCATTCAATGCTTGACCACTCAGCTTTGCCACGCCAATATGCTACAGCTATACTTTTTGGTGCCAGCGGCGGATAAGTGATAGTTTTAAACAGAAATGAAAGAGCAGTTTTCCCTTCTCTCTGTGAGACAGAAGAAAGGCAATCTTTCTTAAAAGGGAGAAGTTGTGCTGCTGCTGCCTGCAGCGATTGAGAGAAAGATCGACCCCCGATCTTCTGCATTTTATGACTTTGCTTCTTGTCTCCGGCGAAAGACCCCCTGCGGTTTTAGTCCGATGAAAAGTCATTAGCTCCTGTGGAAAGATCTTCCTGATCTGTTGGAGTTGGAAATTCGTCGTCTTGCGGTCAATTATCCGATTGATCTGCTTTTGAAAGTTCTTGAGCCACCCTGGCTGATGTGATAAACACCCGTTTATCAGCTGAAAAAGTTCCTGCGGCTGTCCTGGCCGATTGTTTTTTGATTCATAAGGAGGCATCCTGTTCTCCGGAAGAAAAAAAAAATTGCTGATCAATGTTTTGCTTGACCAACCTGGTCTGATTGCAAGATTTTAAGAGTTTTGTGCTTAAACGCTTGTGCGT
>JAXGGA010024785.1:0-11502 GCA_038373865.1 Uloborus plumipes | reverse complement strand
TTGATCTGTAAAAGAAAAAATTACTTTTTGGCTTTTTGTTCAATATAATTTTGAGTGGCTGCGTCCACTATCATTGTATTTATTTTTCGGCTGCTTGTACTTTTTAATAAATTCCCCCGCAGTTTTTCCAGCCTCTACCGAGGCTGTGGTCGAACTGGATAGTAGACTACTCCCTCCCCATTCAACTGAGAAGCACTTGCATGCATTCGGGGGGAAGTGGAATAGGAGCAATTCTGCAGCATAGAAAGCTTCATTCGTGTCAAGCACAAATATGCTTTACAAAGCATTGTCTGTAGTGTCACAGCTTCCGTTGGATGTCCGAAGCTATAACGCTAAGTACTTTGCAATATTGTAGTTCAGACAATTTTTAAGCCAGCCTCCTGACACTTAATTGTCATAATATCATGACATTTATCAGTTTAAGGGTTTTAGTTTTTATCAATATTCTTGAGATCAACATTTTTTCCTCAATTTTGGATTTTTTTCAAAAAGTCTTCGCGTGCCACTGTTACTGGTCTGCCGTGCCACACTGTGGCACGCGTGCCGCGGGTTGGCCACCACTGATCTATATTGATAATAATGGGACTATTTTTATAGATCAACTATCTAGAAAACGCAAAAGAAAGAAAATTACAGCTTAAAAATGAGACTCATTTATGTCTTCAAAGTTTTACAGTTGACAATTAAAGGGCTTGGAGGATGAAGGGGCTAAGTTACATTTTAAAAAATGAACACTCTGTACAATGGGAAGCAATGGATACAGGTAAGCAAATAAAACTTGGTACATCTAACAGTAGATGTCAATAGATCAATTTCATACCCACACTAATGACAAAACCAGTAAATATAAAAGCCGCAACAATAAAACTTTAATTACTCGCCATTTCTGTTTTGCTACATTACTCCTTCATCTCCCAAGCCCTTCAATTATTGCTAGTGAGCGGACTTCGCACGGCTCATCGTCTATGTCGCAGCATTAGTCATTAGGAAATTAGAATAGGGCACATGAGGATCATGGAGGATGTTTGGGCCCTCTACCTTTATTTCAAAATACTAAAAACTAAGACAATATCTTATTGAGAAATCCACATATTCGAACTTAGCAATACACAAAGACGAGAATGAGAATAGAATCGTATTAATGCTGCTGATGACAGCTCCATTCTGAATCTGATTTGGCAATTTGTAATTTTTCCATAAGTGGAAATTTATTCCTCATTTCAATGACCTCATTATTCTATGACACTGAAGTGACGTTAAATAGATACTTTATTATTTGGTTTGAAGAAATAAATTTTGTTCGCCAAATTAAAAGTGAATCTCCTCGACTGTAATGAAACCTGCTGTCGAAACTCGAAGCAAGGGTTTAAAAATGTAGCGCACGTGTAAAAGTAGGCGGATCTGTCAAACGAATCACCTTACAATGCACTCGAAATTTTTTCTGCCTGTCTCTTTCGCACTCTTATTGTAAGTACAATGCTCTTTTTGCTTCAACCCTTCAAATCTCTCCCTTTCAAACAAGAAGATAAATCCTTTACCGCTTCTCTTTTCCATGCTCGACACGTGCCAGCGTACGGATAATAAAACTTCACGTGGGAAACTCAATGACACCCCCTTTCCCTACAGAGAGAGAGAATAAAAAAAGATCCACAGTAGTTGTAGTTACCCTATCTCTCCTATTCAATTAAGAAAAAACCAATCCATTAGGCGAGGAGGATGAGACGAAGTGTTGCTGCCGAAAGCCTCTCATCTTCCACGAGCGTCTCTGTCTATATAATATATTTATTAGGGAAAAAACGGCTGCGGCTATCGACGAATCTTTCTTTTGGCCTCCTTTTTTTTTTCGGCAAGACAACATCGTTTTGTGTGATGTGTTACCTTTTGTGTTGTCACTAAAAGGGTCCGCGAGTGAGATGGGGTTTGTGGCGAGAAAATAGAGGTTCTGTTGTTCGCATACTTTGAGAACAGGCATGTGGGGGTGTTTCGGGTTTCTTTTGAAGAGGTCCGTTTTTTGTGTTTCGTGGTAAGATGGGAACAATTGCTTTGTTAAGAATTCAGACATGGCTGAATTTGTTTTTTAATTCCGTAACAATATGTGTCCGTTAATGTGTGGTGTGGAAAGCGAGTCTGACCTGAAAACTTTAAAACTGTTCTAAAAAATTCATGGAGAAAGAAAAAGAAAACTAAAGAAAGAAAAAACTGCTGAGAAGGGGATAAAAACACCGTGAGATGTTGGATTTGTTTCACAAAATTTTATAAGAATACCAAGTGAAGAAATAAAGAGTTAAACTGACGAAGTTCTACACTGCAAAAAATGAACTCTTGGTTTTTACAATATTATACTGGCAGCCGAGGTTCCAGTTTAAAGCTGTAAAATGCACAGTAATAAAGTGTAAAACTAGCAATTTTACAGCTTCTTATTGTAAATTTAGAAATTTTACTGCTTATTGCGTAGAACTTAACTGCATTACACTGTAAAAGCAATAGTATAATAGTAGCAGCAGAGGTTCCAGTTTAAAACTAAAATGCACGGTAATAAAGTGTAAAATTAGCAATTTTACAATTTAATACTGCAAAATTAGCAATTCAGTTTAGTACTGTAAAATTAACAATTTGGCAGTTTATTACTGAAAAATTAGCTGTAATATACTGTAAAAACAACATTAATTTTTTAGAGTATAGAGTTATTTTTTGTTGTACTTTAAGGCAATTTCAAGGTAACAGACGCACCAATTGTTGCACAGCACACTCCAAAAAAATTATGATATGTTATAATCCCATTTCATTGCATAAACTTTATAAAGAGCTCTCATTATATAATTTCTTTGCTTTCTATTACATATTTTTCGTATGAGGGGAATGAGACACAGGCATCATCTCTTCCTCCTGTATAGAAAATGATCTAAAAGGTCTTGAGGGAGAACCTTAAGTGGTTCTTCCTGATTCTTTCTATCATCGAAAATCAATGAAGAAGAATTTAGGGGAAAAAAGCAAACTGATGCCGTAATGCCCTAGATAAGTGGGGTTCCTCCCCCAAAATGTTTTAGTACTCAGTAATGTTATAGATGAATTAACGCTTCGTTAGAAATAGTAAGCAAAGCATACCACATGAGACTTACTAAATGGTTGCAAGTATTTATTTTCGTGCTAGATTTGACGGTAATTTGCCTTTCCTATCCACTTTTGAATCATTACTAAGAACTTAACATTTTTTCCCTACAAGGGAAAAAGACACAGCAATAAGCAAGTTTTTCTAATCGAAGGCAAAACCACTTTTATTGCATGAAAGTGAAACTTAGATGCTTAAAAAGACTTAGAGAAGTACAATACCCCAAAGAACAGTGTGAAAGGCTGTTCTTTCCATAAATTACAAAATAACGAAAGATGACACCAAAGAATACAAATACAAATACAAATACAAATGTGGCGACCAGCAGCAGGCTCTGGGCCCAACTTGGCTGGTCCTAGTCAAATTAAAGACCCCAATGAAGATCAATGGCCCTCTTAAAGCCATCTACTCCATTGCTCTTTACCGCCTCTTCCGGTAAGCTGTTCCAAGTTCCCACTACCCTGCTAAAATAGTAATTTTTTCGAATTTCAAGATTAGCCTGAGATTTAAACAGCTTAAGACAATGACCCCTTGTCCTGCTTTCAGTGCTAAAATTTAACCCCGTAACATCATTCATTTTAATAAATTTAAACAACTGAATCATGTCCCCTCTGGCTCTCCTTCGCTCAAGACTATACATATTAAGCATTCTAAGTCTGGAATCATAGTCTAAATTAGAAAACCCATTTACTAACCTAGTAGCCCTTCTTTGTACCCTTTCCAGTAAATTAATGTCTTTCTTCAGATAAGGAGACCAAAACTGAACAGCATACTCCAAATGAGGTCTTACCAAACTTCTATATAGAGGCAGAAGAACCTTCTTAGATTTGTTTGAAATAGATCTATTAATAAACCCAAGCATCCTATTGGCTTTGTTACTAGCTATGCTGCACTGTTGACTAGACTTGAAATCCTGATTTATTAAGACACCTAGATCCATAACATTATCTGCTCTACTAATGACTGAACCCTGTAAATAATACCTTGTATGCTTATTTCCATGACCGAAATGCAGCACTTGACATTTCCCAACATTAACTGCCATACCCCACTTGTCTGCCCATTTAGTAATATGATCCAAATCCTGTTGCAGCTGATTTATTTGTTCGTCATTTTCTACAACCCCCATAAGTTTGACATCATCCGCAAAACAATTCATGTTTCCAGAAACATTTTCATGAATGTCATTCATAAAAATAATAAACAAAAGGGGACCTAAAACTGATCCTTGGGGAACCCCACTTAAAACCTCACTCCATTTAGAATAGTTACCCCTAACAACTACTCTTTGTTTCCTTCCTGTCAGCCAATTCCTAACCCAAACTAGAATTTTACCTCCTACCCCTATACCAGCTAATTTACTGAGTAGTGCTACATGCGGTACCTTATCGAAAGCTTTTTGAAAATCTATGTAAACAACATCTACGCATTTTTTGCTATCTAAAGCCAAGGTAACCTTGTCGTAGAAATGTAATAAATTAGTAGCACACGATTTACCTTTTCTGAAACCATACTGCAAACTACTCAATAATCCATTATTTTCTAAGAAATTCATTATCTTAATTTTGATCAATGTTTCAAAAATTTTACATACCACTGAAGACAGACTCACAGGCCTATAATTTCCTGCATTACCTCTAGACCCTTTCTTGAAGAGTGGTGTAATGTTAGCTAGTTTCCAGTCCTCTGGCACTATCCCTGAGTTATACGAAGCATTGAATATATTAACTATAGCGTCAACTAATTCCTCTGCACATTCTACTAGAATTTTTGGATAAATATTATCTGGTCTCGGAGCTTTTGTGGTTTTAATTTTTTTCAAATAAAGTAAAACGTCCTCCCTGGAAAATACAAAGTCCTCAAGCTGCGTAGTAGCTTGTGTCTTGCTTGTGTCAACTGTTGAGTTGACGAAGAAGAAGAATTAAAGAATTGATAGTTGTGTCAATAATCAACAAAATTACAGAAATAAATGAAATGATCACTTGAAACGATGAATAAAAGTTTGTGGTATACAACCAAGTGAAATTTCGGATTGCAAACCAACAGCAAAACTAAATAAGGGAAAGTAGCGAAATAGACGAATTGAGGCCGAAACGTTAATCGTCTAGTGATGAAGATGACAGATGAAAATTTCCCACATTAATTCATTTAGCTATATTCGGGAAACGGAAAAACTCAATTATTCTGAGGCTTAACCAGACTTTTGTTTAAGTGAGGTTTTACCAAAAACTAAACACAATTCCCTTGAAATCTATATTATCAATAATATTTCATATTCCATTGATTTTCAAGTTTTCTGGATTTTTGTTGAAATAGGTTAGCTAAATTAGGGGCTGTTGCTTTAAGGGCATTAGCATGAGCAAATGTGAAAGATCGTCTACATACAGTGAACTCTCACTTATACGCCGCCTCATTTATGCGCCTTTTTCACTTATACGACGATTTTAAATGGTCCCAGCACATTCCATAGCAAAATAATGATAGTATCATTTGTTTATGTGTCGCTCCAAAGATAAATATTTCACTTATGCGCCGAATTTTCAGTGAAATGTAAAAATTTAATTTAATTTTTAAAAAAATTAGCATTTTTCTTCACTTTCCTTTTTGGTCTTTTGTCTTAATTGCTCACGGAAGGCATTTTTTCCGCATGAACTAGAGTTCAAAGAGGGACAATTATCGACTATGGATTGTTTTAAAGGGAACAGTTTGTAATTAGGTATGCTACATTTTTTTTATCATTGTAGTTGCCTTATAGTAATTGCCAAACCGTATATGTCCCTTACTATAGAAACATTCTCATTCATTCTCTCATGTTATTCATTCTCTCGTTCTCTTCTATGTTGTGTTTTAGTCCTGTAAATAGGCTTGTTCACTTATACGTCTCTCTTACTTATGCGCCTTTTTCTACTGGTCTCTTGTGCCGGCGGATAAGTGAGAGTTCACTGTATTAAACGAAGAAACAAATTCTGATGCATACACTTCACCCCCGTTAAATGTATTTTTAACAACTCGAAATAATACTAGCGTGTAATCATAAACAAGCAATACTTCTACAATAAATTTAAGAAGTAATACTTTTTAAATTCATATTTTGTGACTTATAAAATATGTTACGTATAGAGTTAGGCACTTTTGAGAGTTGATGTTTCTGTTAGCATCAAGTGTTCAAAATAAAAAGGAAAACGCTGTATTGTTTTACAAGAAATGATATTCACAATAACTATAATAAAAATAAATGCTGAAGTTTTTTTTTTTGAAGCACTGGAGTTTAAACAATACTTCAAAAATAATACCGTCATTTTAAAGTAAAACTGACAAAACAATAACTAAATTAATAAAAAACAAAATAAAAGTTATATTTTTTTTCAGCTCTAAAAGTAAAACGAAAAGCATTTTTTGTAACAGTTTTCCAAAATTTTGGATGGGGTATTACGTATTAACCCTAAAAACATATCCCTTTAATACGGCCCTGCAATTATTAAGCTGTTAATTTCTAACAAAAACCGTAACTTGTTCAGGATATTTTGAAATGATTTTTTCAGCTCTCCTTATGCATCAAAAGAAAGAAGAAAAAGATATCTCAGACTGAGGTACAAAAGTTCTACCTGTGCAAGGAGCAAAAAATCAAATTACTTTTAGAGCACCGTCTTCTGGCAAGCATGCGCTCGAAAGGGAATCTCGTTCAATATTTATTTCCATCGATACCAAATCGGAACGGTGGAGCAGCTTCATTGTGAGCAACATCTGGAACACAATATCTGAAATCCATATTTTCTTTCCGCTGCTCTTCAATATACATAAAAATGTTCCGTGAAAATTTGGGAAATCTTTGCCGGGTCAGGAAAAAGTTTTCGCTTCTTTCTCTTCACAATGGAGACCGTACAACACAGGGAATTGAATCCTCACTTTACTTTTCAAAATACTATTTTTTGGATTTCAAAATTTTTACGAAAAATTTCCGCCTAAGTATTTATAATTCGCATTCGATTATGGCACTCCCTTTTTTTACAACTTATTTTGCTTCTTTTATTTAATGATTTTCATCTTATCATTAAAATTTTGAGAAATCTGAACCTTTTTCAAAATGATTCCCTCCTTCCCTCTAGTTTTATTTGAGGTTAGTCAGCACAGGATTCAGAGCTGAACAATTCGAGTCAATTTTACAACAGTATTTATGTATGAATTGAAAAGAAACATATCGTAGACTTCGTGTAGCTTTGAAAAAAAAATCAGGACACAAAATTACGAAAATCTCAGGAAACTTTTAATATGTTTTGAAGCGTGTAGTGCACACGTACACCAATATGCATATAAAATTGCAATTTATCAGATATTATCAGATGCTGTAATCAAGTTTTGTGAATGCATTTTTTTTGATAACAATAATTTCAATTAAAAAAAAGCAATGCAACAAATTAATCGGCGAAAATTCATTTCACACAGGCACTTGTTCAAAGCAAAAATTTTAATACTATGAAAATAATGCTTCAGCATATTAAGCGGAAAACGTTGGCCGATAGGTAAATTGGCAAGTGGCTGATTATTGCCTATTAATCAGTGTGTCACTAATTTTAACCTTAAAAAGTTTAAATTAAGGTATCTTTTAAAAAAAAAATAGATCCACTTTTCTCGAGGGTCAAACTAAAAATCTGTTGGGAGCCCTAAAATTAATTTAAAAAAAAAAAAAATCAAAATACGAAGCAAAAAATCAATACAAAAAATTATCAGGAAAATTAGGAATATCAGGACAGTTATGAAGTCTAATACCCTTAATCTCATTTAAATTAGATTTTTCCAGCGCAGCAGCTCTTTCGAGAAGTCATGAATCACTCGACGCGATCGAGCGAAAAAATACCTAAGCGAATATGAAAATTCTATTTTCGAATTGTGGTTCTTGCATTTCACTCAGTAGATTCGAAAATAGAACTTGTCATCATCTCAACGGAAGTACGTCGTGGTGGCATAACTTAAGTTGTCCTGTGTGGCAGGCCTATTTACTGCGAAATTCCATTCAGCGAAATACCATCCACAAAAGTGGAGGAACATAAACTCCAGTTTCGTCACTCTTTGTGGTATGCAGAAAAAAATGACAAAACAGAAGTAACTGACACAACCTCTAACAGTGCCAACAAGCCGAAGAGTTACTACTACTCATTCTGAAGTTTAGAAGTGGGGAAAAAAAGTCAGAAAGAGGGGAAATTCAGTCATTTTGATACTTTTTGGGCAAAAGGAGGAGGAGATTTATATGGTAGTTCAATTTTGTGGCAGCTCTCTTGAGTGGATTTGAGGTGTGATTCTTTTTCCCGCGGTGAGGGCAATTGGACTGAAAATATAAAAAAAAAACCCCTGCTTTGTTAGGGGCTGACTGTCTTAACTCCAGTTTCTCCATGGCCGATCGAAATTGATCCGATTACTGCTTGATTAGATGGTGGTTTCAGAGGAAGTTCTTTTGCGTTATAGGAAGGAGTTTGATCCCACTGGCGAAGGAATTGAGGATGTGTTATCTATCATACTTGCAATGGTAAAATTTAAATCAGGATAAAATGGCAATATTAAATACAGCATATAAAGTAACCGTTATTACTTGTACGGAAATATAGAGCAGGGTGAAAGGAAAAATTATTACACTCCATTTGAAGCACCTCCTATATAAAAATATTTTACTATGTTATCAAAAATCTGGCTGATTCCAGTCAGAAAATAGTTGCCACTGGAGATCAAGATACATGATAACATTAGCCGTTAAAAAAAAAAAAAAAAAAAAAAAAAAAAAAAAAAAAAAAATATTTTGTGCCGCACATAAAAAACAATTTTTGCTAATGTAAAATGATGAAGCTCTTACTATTAACGTTTCAAATATCACTTGAAACTTACTGATGTTCAGCACAGTTTTATATATTTAATATAATCTTTGTTTTCATTTCAAATGTGCAGTACAATTCGCCGCATAATGTGTAGTACAATGTACTTTTTATTAGTTCATTCTTTCCTTCATTTAATCAGTAAAAAACAAACCTCTTTAACAATTTTTTTTAATTATCATCTTCTTTGAAGGTAGTAACTTATTGCCAAGGATGAAAAATAAAGTTCTTATATGAATAGTATTATAAAATATATTGCTCTTTGAAGAAAATAAATACCTTTGTGCGAAAGATGTAGAGTTTAAATCCAACGTTAAAAATGCACAAGTATACAGGTATACTTGTGCACAATATATTTGTGCATTTTTAACGTTGGATTTAAACTCTACATTTTGCTCTTTCTTCAGGAATTGTTATTTTAAAATAAATTTCCGATTTGAGTTTTGAAAAATGCATTTTTCTGAAATATTTCTCTGCGCTCTATATTCCCTATTTAATTCTGATTTGATTTTTAAAGAACTTGATTTTAGTGCTTTTTCCAATTACAGTAGAAAATGAGCTTTTCATTGAGAAATTTTGCGACTAATCTAGAAAATTAAATAGGGTAATAATCACAATATGGGTAACAAAAAGCAAAATTAACTGCAAACACGAAAAACAAGCTAATTTTGGTAATGCACCAACATGTCACTAAGCTTTAAACTTAAAAGACATTTCGAAAATGAGATATGAAGAAAAATTTGCGTTTTAAAAATCGAAAACTAAACCAAGTATAGGTAATTGCAATTCTAAGAGCAATTAGCAGCCCATCATTATTAACGCTTGCTTGCCTAGTTTTGTAAAATATCAATGTTTATTTATAAATGTTTAGTTTTGCTGATTTAACGTGCATGCATTTGCTTGATTTAACTGACGAAGTTAAAATTTACTTTTTGCGGAATTATAGCGGGGCCTTACATGTAAATAAACTACCTTATTAAAATTAGCTATATACTCATAAAAACCGAGGGCTCCGAAGGGATTATTGAACCCTCCAGGGGTGCCCACAGCGATGGATTATGGCGCAAGTTGCGCCATATTTTTATTTGGGGGGGGGGGGAGGGTTTTTTGAACTAATTTATTTATTTATTAAATTTTTTTTTAATTTTTTTAAATTTTCTTTTTTTCTTTTATTATTTATTTTTATTCATTTTTTTTCGTGTGTGTGTGGGTGTGCTTGGAATGTTTGGAAGAGAAAAAAAGCGATTGTATTCTGCGGATAATTTGTTCTTTTAAAAAATAATACATAAAAAAATAATAGTTATAATTTAAAAAAATAAATGAATAATATTTGAAAAATAAATAAAATAAAAAAGCGGGGTAAAAAGCACAAGAGGGTTGTGATTTTTTTTCTTGAGGGGGGGGGGGGATTTGCGCCGTGGAGCTTGGGGGGGGGGGGATGGGTACCCCTGGAACCCTCTAACTTCCTCGCTACACCCTTGCTTGGTGTCATGCATTGAATTAGGAGTAATTGCTTATTTGCTCAGAAGAAAATTGAACAGTCTATTTCAGAAACAAGCCAAGTGCACTTCTTAAAAATTTCAGAAAACTAAAAAAAAAAAAACTACCCAAGTAAAGGTTTTGGTAAAAAAAAAAAAAAAAAAGTTAAATTTAAGCATTATTGTTTTTGCAATACTACAAGAAAAATTAAATGTCATTTCAAGCCAAAATCTTTACTTAGGAAGTTTTTTTAGTTTTCCCGAAAAATTTAAAAAGTGCACTTCTTCTGACATAAAAGGTTCTCTTATTTTCACATCATTATAAGCGTATTAATCCGTTTTCAATCCTTTTTTTTTGCCATGAGGGGAAAAAAATTGAACATTCTCTACTTTATTTTTGGAGGTGAAAATTTACTGCCGAAAATGAAAAATAATGTGATAATGAAATGTAAATAATAACGTAAGTTTATTTTAAAATACATTGTTTCCTATTTACAAACAAAATCAACAACATCCCACATTCCCTTACATACCATCGCAAGATTTGCACGATATTTTAGCTGAGTTATTAAAAATAACAAAATTTAATATTTACTCAAGCTGCTATATTAGAAAATAAATTTTGTTTCTTTCATTTAGAAATTGAAAAAAAATAAAGCAATATTCTCATCAAAGACTTTAATTTCAAAGGATTTGAGGACGACGCGATGCATTAAAAGGTATAAAAAATAAATAAATGAATAAACTTAAGATGGAACTTTGTCTTAATGCTAAGAAGGAATTAAAATTTTTCTTTCAAAAAATCATGAATCGCTGATGAAACTTGCTCTTGCTCAGTTTTTAAATAAACATCAATTAATTAAAACACCAGTATTTAAAAGTGTCTCTGAACTTTGATGCTGGAATATAAAAAACTGCTAATTTACTATAATTGTAGTAATTTTGCTTAAAGCGTTTTAGTTAATTCAGGACAGAGGAAAAAAAGTACGCAGCAAAAATTAATACATAAAATGTGATAGAAAATTCACCCCAAAACAAAAACCTTTCACTCGCT
>JAXGGA010024784.1:0-11502 GCA_038373865.1 Uloborus plumipes | reverse complement strand
TGTGACTGAACACTTTTCGATATCATAAAAAAAGTAAAACGTATTTTAAGTGAAAATTACGGTTTATTTTGTTATTTGATTGCCCACCTTTGAATTCATATTTTCTATTTAATTTTTTTAAACTTGTGATAGAAACATTTTTTTTTCCGACACATGTATTGTGCTGTTTTGTCAAACAATACTTTAGTAATATATGCATAAGCTGTCATTTTCTCCAATTTAATATATTCTACATAAATGACATTTCAAATACGTACGTGATATCTATATAAAGATTTTATTTTTGTTTACTCTGTCTATGTAAATATGAAATATGATTTCCATTTACTAAAATGCGTAGTATCTTAGGATTATGAAAGATGCTTAGGATATGAATCAAAATAAAAATTATTTGACATTTTATTAGTGGGTCATTCCATTTTAAATCAATAAATTTTCAAAAAAGTTGTTGCATCACCATTTTTGATTTTGATGAAAATTTGCATGTGTATTCCTTTTACTTCCCAGAGCTCAAAATAGTGTTCATTTTATTTTTAAAAAATTTACCCTTTGATATATAGGCCATTTTTGTTGTTGGCAACAGCGAAAATCGGGCGTTTTGATGCTTTGTCTTATGAACTATAACTTTTTTTCTATCAAAGATTTTGAGCTCCAATATAGCTCATTGGAAAGCTAAGAAAAAAAACTTTTTATATATGCTATCAAAAAATTTCAGATTAAAAAAAAATATTTATTTTTTTAAGTTCAAAGTTTACTACGAAAATGACATTTTTTACTACTTTCGAACATTAAAAAACCCATGAAGGGTTCAAAGTAACAAGCCGATTTTTTCATCATATATTTATAGTCATGGTTACTTACTGTATAAAAAAAATTGGCTTGTTACTCCACCCCCTTTATGAGATATGCCCTCCCAAAGTTGTAATTTAAAAAAAAAATCCAATTTTCAACGCTAAAAAAATGCATGTGGGGGGCAAGATAAAAATTTTTTCATTTGTGGTATTTTAAGAACTTTTTACCAGCTTTTTAATAAAACAAAAGTTGCTTTGTTATTCAAAGGCGTTTGGCGGATATAAGGGACTAAACTTTCAAATAATCGTACAAAAACAACACGATTATTTTCGTTTTTTTAAACTTTTTTTTTTATTTAAATGTAATTATATACCTTATTCTTTGCCTTAAATGCTAAAAAAAGATTAAGAAGAGCAATGAAGAACCATATTTAAAGTTTAATAAGATAATTTAATATTTTCAACATCTGGGAATATAGAATACCACTAAACTTGTCTGATTTTTAAACATCTGATTGCTACCTACAACCGGACTGAGCATTTCTCAACTTGTCCAGGTTTGTTCATACCATGTGGTCATCCTTGTTCTGGCTTGTTCTCACATGTGTATCTTAGTCGTCTTTCAAATTCTGAAAGAAGTAGGTTGTTGAGCTAGTGTTTCTGCTGTAAAATCTTGTGAAGCTGATGTGATTTCTTTTCATTTCAAGCTCATTCATATTCACAGAATATTTTGTTAAAGGTAAAAGAAGAAATTCTTTAGAATCCTACATGTAAACTGTGAATAAGTTATGGGATAACCCTAAATGCTCCATAGGAGTTTTTGAGAATGATGATTGTAATATTTTAAGTTACAGTAGGCAGTCTACTGTAAATAGTATTTCTGAGTACAGTGATGATGATAAAACTTTACTGCACCTGAGTACTGGGTGTAAAACTATTGAAACTGTTTGTACCTACCATGCAAAAAAATTTCTTGCCAAGTTTTGCCACCTTTATGGAACTTCTTGCTGGTAGGTACAAACAGTTTCAATAGTTTTACACCTAGTTCTCAGGTGCAGTAAAGTTTTATCATCATCACTGTACTCAGAAATACTATTTACAGTAGACTGCCTACTGTAACTTAAAATATTACAATCATCATTCTCAAAAACTCCTATGGAACATTTAGGGTTATCCATAACTTATTCACAGTTTACATGTAGAAAGATAAATTTATATTTAAGGATTCTAAAGAATTTCTTCTTTTACCTTTAACAAAATATTCTGTAAATATGAATGAACTTGAAATGAAAAGAAATCTCATCAGCTTCACAAGATTTTACAGCAGAAACACTAGCTCAACAACCTACTTCTTTCAGAATTTGAAAGACAACTAAGATACACATGTGAGAACAAGCCAGAACAAGGAGGACCACATGGTATGAACAAACCTGGACAAGTTGAGAAATGCTCAGTCCTGTTGTAGGTAGCAATCAGATGTTTAAAAATCAGACAAGATTAGTGGTATTCTATATTCCCAGGTGTTAAAAATATTAAATTATCTCATTAAACTTTAAATATGTTACTTCATTGCTCTTCTTAGTCTTTTTTTAGCATTTAAGGCAAAGAATAAGGTATATAATTACATTTAAATAAAAAAAAAAGATTTAAAAATATGAAAATAATCGAGTTGTTTTTGTGCTATTTTTTGAAAATTCAGTCCTTTATATCTGCCAAACGCCTTTGAATAACAAAGCAACTTTTATTTTATTAAAAAGCTGGCAAAAAGTACTTAAAATACCATAACTGAAAAAATTTTTATCTTGCCCCCCACATGCATTTTTTACCGTTGAAAATTGGATTTTTTTAAAAAATTACAACTTTGGGAGGGCATATCTCATAAAGGGGGTGGAATAACAAGCCAATTTTTTTTATACAGTAAGTAACCATGACTATGAATATATGATGAAAAAATCGGCTTGTTGCTTTGAACCCTTCATGGGTTTTTTAACGTTCGAAAGTAGTAAAAAATATCATTTTCGTAGTAAACTTTGACCTTAAAAAAATTTATATTTTTTTTACATCTGAAATTTTTTGATAGCATATATAAAAAGATCTTTTTCTTAGCTTTCCAATGAGCTATATTTGAGCTCAAAATCTTTGATAGAAAAAAAGTTATCGTTTATAAGACAAAGCATCAAAACGCCCGATTTTCGCTGTTGCCAACAACAAAAATGGCTTATATATCAAAGGGTAAATTTTTTAAAAATAAAATGAACACGATTTTGAGCTCTGGGAAGTAAAAGGAATACACATGCAAATTTTCATCAAAATCAAAAATGGTGATGCGCACCCCATTTGTTGATTTAAAATGGAATAACCCTAGTGTATTGTTTTACTAGACGTAACGAATAAACCACAGTTCTGTCTAGTTGTTGTACTAAACCCATTAAGTATATCAGTTTTTTGAGTAAAAAACAGCTGCAGTTGATGTGATTGATTTAACTGACATAACCCCACCTAGTTTAAAATTATTTTTTTGTAAAAGATTATTGCTAATACCTGAGATAATCAAATAACAGTGTATTATTTGGTTTGAAACCAAAGTATACATTGCATTAAAATTATAAAAGCCATCATTTTTTTAGATGAAAGTACCATCCAATACACCCTTGTGCAAATTAATTGAAACAAACTCGAAAAATTGAGAAGACTAAGAAAAGAACTATTTTGTTTAAATTTATATAAAATCAAAAGATTTTATGACATAATATGATGTCTAAACCTCTTTGTAAACCTTTGGACATGATTGGCAATGGATTTCTATCAATTTTTTACACTCATATTTGTAATATGCGTGTTTATGAATTAGCGCAATGATTAGCTTCTCCATAGTTGAACAGTCCTCATGCAATAGTCAATTTTTGCATATAGCCTATGGTGATTCAGAAATGTATGGAAAAAAATAAACTTTGTATTTTTGTGCGTCTTACCCTCCTATTTTGTGCCACTATATACACTGATTATTTGTGCAAAATTTTGGCAAAATATATTAATATTTAGAGGTCGCTCAAACGCCTTGAAATTTCGTGATATTGACAAAAATGTGATCGTAAATGATATCTATAAAAAAAAAGTAGCCTTTGTATTTTTCTGTGTCTTACCCTCCTATTTTGTGCCACTATATACACTGATTATTTGTGCAAAAGTTTGGCAAAATATATTAATATTTAGAGATCGTTCAAACGCCTTGAAATTTCGTGATATTGCCAAAAACGTGATCGTAAATGATATCTATAGAAAAAAGTAGCCTTTGTATTTTTATTCGTCTTACCGTCTTATTTAGGCCCTTTATATACACTGAACTATGCGTCCAAAATTTTAGTAAACTATATTTACATTTAGGAGTACTTCAAATTTTGTTATAGTGGTACAAATGCGAACGTAAATAATAATAATAATAAAGTTACTTTATTGCTTTTTTATATATCCGAAGAAAAAAAGCTTGCAATCACAAAATGAACTATATATCTGAAAAACCAATGAAATGCAGAAAAGTATGAAAACTAATCAAATACGGAAAAAATATAAAAAACAAATTTAAATATATAGTAATTTGCTCATTAATTCTTGCAATACTTTTTAAGGTTACTTTTTTGCAACTTTGAAACCTTTTCTGTGTTCCTGTACCACTTGAAGAAGACACTGTCTTTGTTTTTCGTCGTTAGTGATAGTCTTAACAAATGCTTCAATAAGGGCCGCGCTACGCTCCGTATTGTCGTTTACAATCCTCAGTTTCTTTGTTAGTATAAAGCCTTGTTGGTAGCTATCTTAAAGATTCGAATGCTCAGGATCAAACAGCTGATATATTTTGAGTTTCTTCTTTACATGAATAAGGATGCTAAAAATATTCCAAATCATTTCTTAGTGCTTGCACAAAAAGGGTTGCTGAGAACCCAGCTCTTAGATATTCTCTCCCATTAACGATAAGAATGTGAAAGAAATCACATTCATATGTTACGAATACCTTTTGTTTGTCCAGCTGCAAGTTTGAACTGGTTGGGAAATATCCATAACTTGAAGCCATAAAGAATCTTTAACACAGATCACGAGGAACCACTCCTGGGACACGAAAACATACACCAAGAGAAGGTGATCTGCTCAAGAAAATCGCACTAAGCTCTAGTATCCTCCTTGGACACTTATTTTACATGGGTCATCATAAGTTAACTTTGCGCAACTTCCATTACTAGTTGCACGTTGCTCTGAATGTGCTACTAACTCCTCAACCTCATCATTCTTCACTCCAGGTTTAAAATTAGAATGTTTTATTCTGGACTATGATTGCTAAAACCGCTTAAAAAGCAGTATTGTAGATCCAATGGCAGTGGATGGTTCCACGCAATTGCGTGAACATCGCATCTGACATTGCACGCAATCAAATACCCCAATTCTACCTATTTCTTGGTTTATCGGTTAAAATACCGAGAGACCAAGAGTAGAATAGATTTCGGTTGTAATACCACAGAAAACACAATGTCTAAAATATAATGGCGGAAAGCACAATATAAAAGTTGCTTCCCTAGTTTTTTTTCCCAAGTTCAAACATGCTCCAACTTTAGTACCGGCAATGCATGTCGTATTGAAACACATACCACGTACGAGCTCAGTAAGTTCCCATTTATCTAACTGGTTATCGTATAGCAGCATTTTCCGTAGCAATTCCAATGCCTGACTAACTTACTAGAACCCAGAAGTAAATCATCAATGCTTGTGGTCCTGATACTAATACTGGTATGAAACCCGCCGATCATCCTTCATTTTCCCAATATATTTTGCATAAGTGTTTCGTTCCAGTGAACTATCAAAGGAAGTCCTAGATTTAAACGACTTTTGTAAGTTAACGGCCAATTCAGAGCGAATAGTTTGCATTTACCGTTTTATGGACGTTGTCAAATCCTCCCCATTTTGACTCATACTTTGTACTGTAGCAGCTACTTTCAAAGTTGCTTTCTGTCACTTATACTGGGCCCTGTCTAGAGTGGATACTAGGTGTTTTAGCTAAATAAACTCATACACCTCAAACAACCAAAAAGAAAACAGAAACCACAGCCCGAGCTTGCAGCTGCATTTTCTACCCAAAATCAGGTAAGAGATAATGCAGCTTTGGAGCGGGGGGGGGAGGGTAATCGTTACAGCTCACTTTGAGCTATTATTTTATTGACTAATTACTTAGTGGAGTAAACTAACGTTGTAAGTTATTCCATTTTATATGAAGAATAATATTTCGGGTGATGAAGTTCTATACTCCAAGTCTCGAAATTGCTAATTTGCAACAGAATTCGATCGCGTTGAGCGACCCCTAAATATTATTCAATTGAGCTAAAATTTTACATACTTCACATTCATTAATAGCGTAAAAAAACTGCGCGGTAAGACCAGAGAAATTGAAAAAAAATTTTCTTGAATCACCCTAGTATAGCCCAAAGATTCTCGATTGGATTGATATCAGGAGAGCTCAGGCTATTTAGATGTCTCAATTTGGTTCTCAGACATGAATTTCTTGGTCATTTGGACGCATCGCAAGGGGCTAAATCCTGCGGAAAAAATACCGTTTCAAGTGGGTATCGTTCCTTTAACACCAGTAAAGCATTTTATTTCCAGAATAGCAATAGATTTCTCAGAATACATCATACTATCAACATTCTTCAAGGAACCCTCCCCACTGTAACCTAGACAACCCCAAAACATCTTTTTAGGGTGATTTACAAATGTTTTCATGTGGCAAACCTGAATTCCTTCTCCTGAAGATCTCCGTACGACTTGAGTTCGTTGACCTTGGATAATGAAATGAATTTTGTCACTAAATAGTGGTCTCCTCCCATTTTTAGCTGCTCAATTCTTATATTTTAACACCCACAAATAGCGATTTTTCTTCATTGGTGGAGTCAGAAGCTGTTTCTCCATAAACCGATAGACTGGCCGACCGGTACAATATGGTGCCTTTGAATAGTAGATAAGCTTCTGATTCGTGGAAATTGATGATAGGTCA
Source organism: Uloborus plumipes (assembly GCA_038373865.1). Classification (NCBI taxonomy): domain Eukaryota; kingdom Metazoa; phylum Arthropoda; class Arachnida; order Araneae; family Uloboridae; genus Uloborus; species Uloborus plumipes. Next base: position 4,680 of record JAXGGA010024784.1, on the reverse strand, counting down.
AGGACTTAAGTATCTCATCCATATTGTTACTAATTTTAGCATAATCGGTGAAGAATAAAGGGATAATTTCAAAGTAATAAAAAAATATTTTGTTTCAATTAATTTGCACAATGGGTGTACGTATTTTCTACGCATTTGTTTTGTAAGTCACACTTTTTTGCATTGGCATTCCTATTGCAGGAAATCATGATGTAAGAACTCACAAAGGACAATTTCATCGATTCTAAACATGTAACAGATTGATAATTGCGTTCACAAGCTTGCAACTAATTCATTGAAGATACATGGTATTTGACGCATTTCTTGGTGTCCAGACGCTTTTTTGTGTCAAAGTAGATATCATTATTGAAAGATCGTCATAGCATTATTGAAAGAACGAACATTTTAAATGGCATGTTTGAGTGATTTGAGAATAAACAAACGTAAATGATTAAACTTTGAACCAAGAAACAGAACCACACTTTATTTTACAGTTTGGATTTGTTTTTTCATGAGATTGACCTTCAAAGAAGAAAAAAAACTAACTTGTCTTGTGATGAAAAATCCCCCCCCTTTTTTTTTGTCCTTAAACTTTTATTATAAACTTACTTTTATAGCATATTTCAAGGGAAAATAACATTATTAAATGACTTTCGCTAAACTTCATCGCGGTGAAACTACGTCAAATTTAAATTCTTGGCTTAGCTAAATTTTGGATCGAAGCCAGGGCAAAAAGTCCTTTTAAAATTGCTTCGTCGCATAAGCACTGCAGAAGACAGACCTTAAGAAATATCAAATAAGCGGAAGAAAGATTTTTCTTGTGCTTCCTCTTGTCGGAAAGACGCTGTTTACTTCACGGTACTTTTTCGAGATGCCAAAGTAGGGAAAAAAATCTAACTTCCAAAATTTAAACAGATATACTTGTTGGTATTTGCTTTAAAGCGTTTCCTCTCTCTGTCAATATTTTTAAGAAGTGGGTGATTACAACTTTTGTTTTCTCAAGGAGACATGACATAAATCAATTGCATTATATTAGGTTATGCTCCAGCGTGTTATGTTTATGCATATTTTATTTTTGTGTGATGTAAACTATTTGTAAAGACGTCAATTTTTTAGAGAGAAAGGTGACATGTACAAAGCTTTGTCAGCAATAAAAAGCAATGAATGTGCAAAAAAAAAAGTAAACTGAACTATTTGTATATAAATGCGATCTTAAATTACGGAGCCTTTTACACATCTAAATAAAACTACTAATGAAAACGGATAATATACTTTTATTGCATACTATTTTTTATCGATGTAGGCGATGCCATAAACTGTTAAGTTAATCCTTCTCTTTTTGAAAAGTATGTTTGATGTCCCATTTAAAGAAGTTCAGCACTTTGTTTATGTCTTGACGAATGATAAACCTTCCTCGACCATATCAATATCGAGATAAAATGTATACATTAGGGTGTCCCCCCCCCCCCAAAAAAAAAACGAAAGTCGGAATTTTGTAACGCATACCCTCTTATTTTTTCCGTTTGCATCAAAACAGCTGTAAAAAAAATTTCATGCAATTTGAACAACGGTAACCCGTGCCGACTTGCGTCCGAAAGTGCGAACTAGCCTTTTTTCACTAAGCCAAATCGAGAAAAACTTTTTTCTGATATTCAAAATTTCATGTTGATAAAACACTTCTCCTATATCCCCACATGTCCCACAAAACCATTTATCCAAATTAAAAAATATTTAGGTACCCCAAACGAGGCTTAAAATTCACAATTTTCCTCAAAAAATGACTTTTTTTTCTATGTATTTTGTAAACAATGAAAGATAAATTTTAAGAAATTACCAAGATGAAAAATATGAAGAATTAAGTATACAATTAGAGCTAAATACAAGTTTTTTCTCTTATTTTATATTTATTTCTACCGGAAATTACTCAAAATTAAAGTTTTTTCAAGTTTTGAGTTAAACTTTTCCATTTTAAATACCCTTTTTTTTACCATTGAAGTTAAATACCAACGTAAATAAAGCACACATTAGGTACAAAGTACAGCATGTACAGTACGCGGAGTATGCTGTTTTTTCTACCTAATTTGTACTTTATTTAAAATGGCTTTTACTTTCAATTATATTTCAGCACAAAGCTTATTTGATCACTTTTCATGTAGGGGAATATGGGACATAGTGAAATAATTAAGTTTACTTACCTTCTTCAAAAGGAACAAATGGGAATTTTGTGCTAAAAATTTTTGTACATAAAGGAGGAATATTTTTTTGCAATAATACTTTCGTTGAAATATTATTTTTCATCTTTGGCAATTATTTTGTACTTTTAAAAAAATGTGAAAATTTTTCACCCCAAAAAATCATAGGGCAAAGGGAAAAATAAACATTTTTGTTATGAAATTTTTTTCATTCGGCGATTAACAGTAATGTTCATTAAATGAATGCGTAAATAAGCGAAAAATAAACAAATGAGCAAGTAAATGAATAAATAAATTAATTAATGTGTGAGAAAAAGTAAATGAGTAAATAAAATTATTTCATGACGTCATCGACAGATAGCTGAAGGGACCGTATGCGATATCCTTCAAAATCTTGATTTTTCAAAACGTCATAACTCGGTCAATTTTTGTCGTAGAAGAGTGATTTTTTTTTAGTTTTAAACGTTACAGTGTCAAGAATGTTTTACTAAATATGATTGATAGGACTGGGGGGCTGTATAAAAATCTAAATTTCGTAACTCTTTCAAAATTTGATTTTTTGAAAAACATTGAATAGACCCAAAATTCCTTTCGTAATTTAGAGATTTTTTCCTAAATGAACTATATGCTTATCTCTAACGGTTAAGAAATTAGCTATTGGTCCACGATAGGAGTGGACACCCTGTATAAAAGTAAAAATATTACTCCAAGGTTTCAACAACATCTTTGATGGACTCTCTCCATTTGCTTTTCGTCATTACTCGTGCTCAATCACAATATAGCGTGGTTTCCCTTTTTTAAGCTTCGCTGAACATCTGAAGAAGTACAGAAAAAAGATGTGAGGGATATAATGGTCCCTTGCACAAAGCAGGGTTACGCCTCATATCCACCGCACACGCGAGCCCTGGCTATTATCACCCTATAAATCTGGCTATGCAATACGATTCCGATTCTTCCTCTCCATTCTACATCGATTATGATCAGTATCTGTAACACAAGTCCATAAATTAATGCTTTATACCCAGAAGTGGTTGAAGATCATAAGTTGCTGTTAATGGACATTCGATTAATGTGGATAATGTGTGTAACCTTTGGAGATTTTCGTACACCGTACAAAATAGATGTGGTTTTTACAGTATAATACAACTAGTTTTATCGCAAAAAACTGTAAAAATTGCTATTTTTACAGTAGTAAACTATAAAATTGCTAATTTTGCAGTTTATTACTGAAAACTTTTGCTGCAAGTATTATACTGTTGCTTTTACAGTATAATACCAGTAAGTATAGTGGTAATAAACTAAAATATTGATGTTAAACTGTAAAATTGCTAATGTCAGTTTAATACTGTGAATTTCACAATTTTAAACTGGAACCTCTGCTATCAGTATTGTACAGTAAAAACAACAGTCCATTTTTTTGTAGTGTAGCACTTGATGGGTATAAAGTATATACTTGAATTAAGGTTATAACTTGAAACAATATACGGCCTGTAGTAATGTTTTCTGAATTTTTGAAACATAATTCGAATACGTAAATACGTTTATTTAGTTCATAAAACCGATTCCTTAACAATAAATGAAAATTTTGGGAAAAAAAATATTTCATCACAGTTAAATTATACTCGGATTTGTTTTTGAACAACTCATATTGTCGAATATAATTAAATATAATTAAATCTTATACATATGTGCAGATGGATAAAATCATTTCTAAAAACGTAATTCTAAGTAATTCAAATCATTACTAAAAACATCTCATGCAATTCGCAGTAATATCCGGTTCTATGACCATAGTTTGCTTCTATACTTTTCTTCGGACATCCGTGGCAATTTGAATTATATTTTGACGGAAATATGAAATCTCCTTTAACGAGTTTAATTTCAGTTTTTCTTGCTTCGTTTTTTTTCCTTGTTACAGAGAGCAAATAAAGTTAAAAAATGGCAATCCTTAGAAGTAAATCATATATAATTATGCGTTAAGACTTATATCAACATATATTATAACCGGAAGGAGTTTGTTTACTCTCAAAACTCTTAATAGTCATCTTAACTCCGCATTCAGTACTATTGAGAAAAATCTATCAGATTTTTAGTTAATAAAAGTATTTTATAGTCTAAAATGAAAATGTCATTACTGATTAACCATTTACATCCAGAAAACAACTATAATGTCGGTCAGTAATTAATCACTATTTTTAAACTGTAAAAATCAAAATGTACTCCTATAAAATTCGATCATATCTATGAATGTAGGTGTGTGTATTTTCTCCTTGAGGATCACTTCTGATTGGTAATTAGTTTGATGATATCACCATGTGACCTTGAAAATGGGCATGTCCTAATTATGACCTATATGGGTTAAAAAAATGCAAGGCGTTACCAATTGGACGATATTTTGCAATTTGTATTCGAACTTGGCACAAAAGAAGTCGCTAAAACAAGTGTCAACTTAGCGATATCTCTTCACTTTCTTGCTAAGCTCATAAGTTTTTAACAGATATAACATCAT
>JAXGGA010024783.1:0-11505 GCA_038373865.1 Uloborus plumipes | reverse complement strand
GTGATAAAAGAATTCCTACGCAATTCAACATACTATGTCATACGAAAGAACTTTTTACTTCTGCACAAAAGAAATTTTGTTCCACTTTTCTCAATTACTTAGAACAGGAGATATAAGGTTCTATCTCCATTTATAATAAGTCTTAAATTCAATTAAAACACGGAGCTAAAGAGCAAACTGTTACTGGAGCCGAGGAATCGGGAACAGCTGTGAAATTTGGTAATTAAACATTTTCAAGATTGATTTCTTCTCAACTGAAGATTTTTTACGACGTTTAATACCACATTTTTTTTGCGTATGAATTAAAAAACTTGGCATTTATTAATCAAAAACTAAAAACATCGCAGTACTGTAACCATTAAAAATAAAATAGTTTAAAAGAAATTTCTTTCCTTACTAATTTTAAGGGGCTGTAGGAAAGTTTTCATTCTTCAAATTTTAAAATGCTTTTTTTTTTATTTAAATTTTTTTTACTATGTTTAAAGTTTAAGTTAAAAAAGAATTAGTACAGATAAAAAAAAACAGAATGAAACATTGAAAAATCTTCCGAATTATTCTGTAGAAACATTTCTGCTTATCAATTGCATGGCAGCATATTAAATGTATTTGAATATAAGCAATTAGCAGTTATCTGCTTTTTACTTACCACGAACCAAACATCTTGATTAGTATTTTAAAATATATGGGTGATTCTATGATATTTGAATTCAGACGGCCAATGGAAAAACTTCATGTTAAACTGATTTTATTAATGTTTTTGTATGCTTAAGTATTACAGACTATTATCTTTTATATGGACCACCTAATTAATTCACTACAATTATTTTATTTTAGCATTTATAGCTGAAAATAGTCCTAAATGTATACTCCCCTGGCCTGTTCAAATACTAGTTTTTATACAAACATGTTCGACGTTTTATTTTTGCTAACTTGGCATAATGTTTTTTGCCATAATCATACACTTACATTAACAGAGAAACATATTTCATCAGTAAACATTGAAAAAATATTTATTATTATTTTTAAAAAATACACTTTTCAACGGGCCATATCAACAGTGTCACCCTCACCTGGCGAACTTCAAAGACTGAAATTTCGCATAAAAAATGCATAAGGATGATGTTGATTGCGAATAACCAGTGTGATACTGAGTAAAGTTAAAAGCAAGCTAAGAGTTTTTAAAAAAATTCGAATATTATTGAATCGGTTCTCGTTGAAAGTGTACTGCGCCAGTCGCTGTAGTATTTCCCCTGGTAAGTATAACTTTTTATATTTCATCGTTACATAAGTGTGCGTATTTATAATGTAATGCTTTTTGTGTGCAGATATCACGGTTTACGTGAAGTTCTGGTAAGAAGAACGCGTGATGTTGTTTTTATAGGTAATGTGTGATTTTGTCACTTCTCTGGCGTCACTCCCCTGGCAGTTTTGTTCCAAAAAAGGGTAAATATACATTAAAACTGTGTTATAAGCATAATTAATTTCATTTTTAATATTAATTGCCCCTGTGAAAGCAATTTGAATGAACGTAAATAATGCGGGAAGTATTTTTATTTGGGATCTGCGGTGCGACTTGCATGCAACATGTCGTGTTTTCAAAATTGCTTTTTTTTATTTTATTACAACGCGAAAAAATTTTTTGAATACAGGTTTTATAGAAATGAGTCCATACTATGATTTTACACCGAAAAATAAGTGAAATACTAGTAAATAAAACCAGAATTCTGCCAATGGTGTCACTCCCCTGGCAACGCATTTTCCCTTGGTATCGATAAACCCCCTAAAAATTGAAATTTAGTCTGGCCCTTACCACTACAATCATAAACATAGCGGCTACTAGTGATATAATGAGTGTGAAATCAAACAGGTTATTTTTTCTTTGGGGACACAAAAAACGCATTGACCGTAGAATCACCCATATATATATTTATCCAATGCATAGCAACAAATTAAAGGCATTTAAATCCAAGTAATTACTTGCTTTTTACTTACCACAAACCAAACAATTTCTTCTTATTTTAAGCCATGCGGCAAAACGACAAAAATTTAAAGTCCTCATTGTATTTTTTTACGCTCTTCCACAATAAGACCCAAACTCTTGGGAAATTACTTGGAAAAGAGCATCATCATCACGTTCTTCCGAGGAAAACAAAACTTTATTGAACAAATCTTTTAAGTAGCGTAACCGAAATCACAGCACGCAAGCTGTTAAAGTATTTTGTTGAGGGGAATTTTCTGACATTATTCATATTTGTTTGAAATGTGTCAACTTAGAGTCCGGCAATCCATCATGGGTTTGAATTATTCAAATTTTTTGCCTCATTTAAATTTTTTTCTCCCTCTATGTAGATTTTTCGCTGTGGTTTGGTTATGGAATTTGTCAGCTGGATTTATTATCTTGTAAACAATTGCTCTGGTAATGGAGTATATTTTTCTCATGAAATATTTTATCTACGTAACACACATGATTAAAACTATTCTTGAAAGGTGTTTATTTTTCCTTGTACTTTTTTGTAATAACAAGAATACTATCTTTCATACCAGGCATTTTCATGACGGTACCTTTAAGTTATAGGTTCGTCATATGGCGTTTTTCTAATCTTGGCGATTATGTTTGATTTTTTTTCGCCAACATGCTTGGATAAAGTTGCAGAAAAATTTACTTAGTCAGGCCCGTCATTTAAGGGGGGCAGGGGGGTCAATTGCCCCCTCCCCCTGACTTTGGAAAATCATTTATCTTCCAAATCTTTTTATGAAGTTTTTTTTTTTTTCTTTTTTTTTAAGTCACACAATCGTCATGGCCGAGTTAAAAAAAAAAAAAAATCTTTTCAGTCAGGGAAACATTCAACAGGAAACAGACCCCAGACAAATGATAAATTCAGTGCAAAAGGTCTTTTGAAAGATTCTTTTTCCGGAAAAACCAGTTGCCAAGGGTTTAGTCACCTGGTTCTTCATCGGACAGTGTGGTGATAAGTTCACCACATTTAAAAACTCCGCCAATACTTCTTAATAAATACTACCACACTATTGGCACATAAGTGGGCGTGGTTTTTGCCATTTTTTGTTAAATTTTACATTGTGTATGCACCTTTGCCCCCCCCCCCCCCTGGAAAAAATCGAAATGACGTCCCTGTACTTAGCGTAACCGTGCGCTATTTCCAGTGGATTTTAAAAGTGAAACAGGACTTTAAAAAAGACTTAAAATGTATTTAAAAGGAAAATAATCTGCCATTTTGTTCAATTACGCCGTTTAAACGTTACAGTTCGTAAACTAAGTACATTGATAGCGAGTCAGTAAGGAACATTAAAATCTCCATTAAAATTTAAAATTGGAAAAAGAGAAGCAAACATGGATGGTGACGATATAAAGGTAATTTTTGTATTTTCGTCAACTCTTTATGCCCCGACGGGACTCAAAAGTCCCGCTTTTCCTAATTTAGTTTTATGAATCCTAAATGGCTGGAATCATTGCTGGTACTTGAAAGCACCACTCCTTGCACTTTGCTGGTATGTCGACAGATGGTACTGCGATCAGAATCATTTTTCTTAGGGGCCCTAAGGCGTAGGAGACCTTAGAATCTACTGATAATCAAATTTTTTTCACTCGTTATATATGTTTGATGTATTTTCAATAAAAAAAACCTAAAAAAATTGTAAAAATTCAGTGCTAAATTAATTTGGGACATAATAGTGTTGGATTTTCGGGTCCACTTCAGGTTGTTTTCTTCAATTAATACTCTTCTTAGAAAAATAGCAGGTTTATTTACAAGTATATACAATCAGTACACATGTTGAGATCAGTGGTCGGAAGTAGCGCGCTACAAGTAGCGAAACTACTGTAGTAGCTACATTTTTTAGTAGTTTGTAGTGTAGCGCACTACTTTTTAAAAAAAGTAGTGTAGTGAGTAGCGCGATACAAAAATATTGTAGTTTGTAGCGATTTCATAAAACTACTTTCTAATGGAGCAAAAAAAAAAAAAAAACAGAAAAAAAAAAGATTCAATCGCGTTTGACTGGCGCATATCGTACACGATTTCCTTTGCGAAAGCAGTGAGAAAAATGAATCATACAAATTCGAGCTGACCTCAGGCATATCATTTTGACGCTATACGTTCTATATGTTAGACGGCATTGGTTTCTTTGGCGTCACCATTTTCATATTCCGCCAATATTTGCATTGAATATAGTGTATGGCTGAGGAAGGAAAATTTATGAATGAGCCATAACTGAGTGTTAGTGTTTTATAGCAACCGAGAATGTCATGTAAATGAATGCTTTAGCGCTCAATGCTCAATTGGATTATTGTTCCAATGTCCACCAAACATGGCAGTAATTTTAATAGAAGAGGATACAAATTTGATAGAAGATGACAATATCGAGCTGCCCTGGCCGGCGTATAATAAATACTTCACAGTTATTGAAATGAGTTTCGTGCAAACTTTGCACTTTGAACAAAAAACTTTCTGTTTCTAAGTCATCCGCATACAATTTAAAACTGCATATTGAAGTAAGTTAAGCATTCTTAGTTATGTTTCACACTTCAGATAGCTTATTTATTAATATTTCATAATGAATACTAGTACCGTTTAGTATGTTTTTCATATTTCTTTAGTTTTGCTTCTTTAGTGATGGAGTATTGAAAAATATTAAAATAATAAAAATCAATTATTAAATATTGTTGAAATCATTTGACACAATTGGAAAAACGTTTTCATTTCATTTCATCGGTGGCGTATTAATAGGGATGGTGTTCAGACCGAGACCCAACCCCCCAAGGGCGTAGCCAGGACTCACGTTAGGGGGGTGCAAGCAGTGGCACCCCAATAGGAGGTCACTGTGACCTCCCAAAAAGTTCTTATCCGATACAAATTGGCTGATGAAATTTGAAAACGGCGAGACAGTATTGCAAGGCTGAACTTCATTTTATTTTATTTTTTTTCTTTAATTAATTAATTTATTTATTTTTGTGATGCCTCACGTCTCTTTTGGTATACATAGATAAGAATGCATTTTTTTAATCATTCAGTAAAGTTCTGAGTTTCATTCGGTAAATTAAAAATTTTCTCCTCAAAAACAGGCAAGCTTACTTATAATATTTCACCCTAAAATTTTTATTCTTCGCATACTGAGATTAAAAAAGTTGTTTTCATGCTAAAAGACAAATTTGGGTTTGGTACAAGGATCCGTGTTAGGTAAAGAATGAAGCTGATTTTCTGATGTGGCGCCAAGGACTTAAAACTTATTGGTGGGAGAGGAGGCGAAGGGGGTGGGGGAGACTCTCAATGACCGAATGAAATTCCAAATTTCACCGAGTAATAAAATACGAACTTATTTGTCTGCACCAGCACGTTACAATGAACAGCAGGAAAGGGGACAAAATCGTTTGTCAAAAAAATAAATAAAATGGGAGGTCACAGTGACCTCCCATTGACTCTGATCTAGGGGGGTGCAGCTGCACCCCCCTAGCTACGCCCTTGCCAACCCCCTTGAAGCTCAAAATTAAATTCCTACAATGAAAATTCAATTTTTTTCTCATATGTTTTTGAAAAGTAGCGAAGTAGCGACTACTTTTCAAAAGTAGTGTAGCGCGCTACATTAAAAAAAAAGTAGTTGTAGCTGTAGTTAACTACATTTATAAGAAAGTAGTTGTAGTTGTAGTTCGCTACAAAAAATATGTAGTTTTTCCAACCACTGGTTGAGATACTTCATCAAATACCAATGAACAGTGTAAACTTCAACACTAACACCGTATTAAAAACAAATACGACCAGAAGGCTGAGCTACAGCGCTCTTCAGAACAACACCATTTTCTTTCTTACTCATCGCTCTAACACTTTTAGGAAAAGGGTTAAAGTCACGAGCACAAAAGCGACACCAATTAAAATGAAAGGCTCAACTGCAGCACATCTACTTAAAAGGAAATATCCTATACAATAATAGGGGGAATGGTTGCCAAGTCGAAAATCGCCCCAGAATTAATAAACTCCGGTAAACTTGGGGGTCTGGGGTTTTTGGCCACAAGGAATCGATTGGCGCCAGTTTTGAAGCGATACGGTCGAGCAGTTCGGAGTTACAGATAGGATATTTCTATTGCCTAATAGGTTTCAAGCGGTAACGTGCTGTCATCCATAGCCAGTATGGTGAACTAATTTCAAATATTCGAATTTCCAAAAAAGCATTTAAGGAACTGATTTCGATTTCAAATCACCGTCAACAAAGTCCGACATTTCAACATTCATCAGATTTCAAGCTACATTTTTAACATGCAGAACGCACCTCTACATGAAATTCTTCAAGGAGCCGGAATTTCGGAACAACAAGCGATCAACTCAATTCTACCCGCAAATGGACAACTAGAAGATACCGTCATTGTCAGAATGCTTCTCCAAAACGCCGAACAAGCTTACCCGACCGTCAAAGTTGCCGTACTTCACCCTGAATTTGTCGCACGCTTCTACGTTACAACAGCGGGATGGCGCTTATGAAGGAATGACTCTTCTCAAAGAATAGTTTACAATGGTGCACTTTAACCGGTTATCTTTTCACCACTGGTTTCGCAAATTTTCTTATGGCATATATTGATTTGATAAATCACAATTGAAAATTTAAATCTTCGAGTTAGCTTCGATACCTGTTTTCTCCGAGCGGAGCTCGATCACCCGCTGGTTATAATAAATTAAATCGCGTTCTATTTACAAAATTCGCAACAATAGGTTAAGTTAGAAAGTAAATCAAGCCCAGTGGTTTAGTGGTCACTGTTTGCGCTTCCACGCAGCAAAGTAGAAGATTCAAGAATAAAATTATTATTAAATTTTTAGAGTACTTTTAAAGTTGGTTCTATTAAAAAAAATTTTTTTTTCTCCAAAAATACTTATTTAATAAATACTTTTAGTCAAGGCCTGTTTTCTGTCATATGCTTGCTTAAATGCAATTGTAGGTTTATTTTTAAATATTGTTTCGGAAATTTTTAATCGTCCGTGAAAAGAACAGTAGAATTTATTAGGTCGTCAAATGTTTAAATTTTTTTCATCCAAATGGACAGTTAAATTTAGGAATTTAAACACACATTGATATTTACATCTTTGTTCTAAACATTTGTTCGCTTTATCTAAAATCAGCATTCATTACTAATATTAAAATAAAACCGATATATACCACAGCGTAATTGTGTTTTTAACCATAAAGAAAAAAAACATTCTGAATTTATTTTTCCTAACAAGTGTTTTAATTTCTCAAAGTAATTTACTCATTCTCAAAGGAAGCGAGCTATTATCTAGCACAGTTTGGGGGATTTCAGAAAGTAAAAAGAAAAATTCAAATCCTCCCTCCCCCCTCCCATGCATTTCTGCATAAATGATTACTTGATTAATTCAGTCTCCATTGCTAGCATTGAATGAAAGTGTTTTAATTACATGTACTGTTTTAATTACAGCTAAGCGTTTCTATGTAAAGTACCTGTTTTCATAAAACGTTATGTTTATTGTAAAAATGCTAGGAAAAAATATATAATCAAAAATTATTTGATTTTTTTTCTTGAAACTCTCATTGTTCTTAAGAAAAGTATTATATATTACACTGCAAGGTTTCTTGACAAAAACATCGTGACGTTAGCGTGACGTCTGCGTGACGTTAGCCTATGAAAAACGAGCTAAATAAAACGTCACAGCCTACTTGGCGAATTAGAGGAGATCACTGACTGCTTGTGAGCTCTTATTGGCTCCGCGCGTAGTGACGTTTAGTGTTAACTTAAGTTGCTGTCTAGTATAGAGATACAATTTAACACGCTTTAATGCTACAAAAAAAAGAGAATAATTTTGATATCTTTATTAAAGCAATAAGAGACTTCTGGCAGAGCTGCTACGTTCTGAAATCTTTTTTTTTCTTAAGTGATGAAAAAAAAAAATGTATATAAATGCGATAGAGACTAAGATATATTTGAAAGATTGAACTACAATTTTGTTTTCTCTGTACAAAATAGTAGTCTTGGTACTTCAAGTGAAAGCTCTTGTCGTTTAATAAGTATAAGAACTAATATCTTTCTAACCTTCTTACTCTTCTACAAATGATACTTGCAAGGCCATTACACAGAAAAGCAAACATTTTTTTCTGCAAGTGACAGGTCTACATTTGAACAGTTTTTTTTTCAAAAATGATTCAAGAGACCAGCTCTAAAAGTTAGAAAAGGCATTTTTACTCTTTATTTAGAGTGTTTCTGTAAAGGTTACCGCATTTTATGAAGCTAAATGTGAAATATATACTTATTTAGATTTATATCTTTCAGTAAAAATGTTGTTATTGCGATTGAATAATTTAACGTGATGTTATAAATTAGGGATGCACCGATTAATCGATAGTACAAATTAATCGGCCATAATCGGCAAAAAAAAAATTAAATAAATTTTTTTAAAGTGTACCTTTAATGAGGAACTATGATAAATAAATTTGTTAAGAGTAAATACGTATAATTTTCTACAAACATTGTGAAAGAAAAAAAAGTTGTTGAGAAATTAATAGTATTAAAAATATCATTCCTAATCCCTGATGGGCTCTGCCCATTAATCGGCCGATTATCCTCAGCCTATTAATCGGTAATCGGATCCAATTTGCTTATCGGTCCATCCCTTTTATAAATGCTGTCTCAAAATTAGAAATTTTGCCTTTTGACTGTTTTTTGAAATAAACGAGTCATTGCATTTCAAAATGTGCAATACGTTTTTTTTAAATCTCAAGAATTGACACATGTATGCGTGATTTTGTAGGTAAAAAACTTTGTTTGTTACAGCCTGGAAGTATTAAATGTGAATAAAATGTTGAACTCTCACACGCAAGAAAGAAATTGATTTTCTCTTGTGTGGCCTATCGTTTGTTTCTTTTCTGAAACTAGCGGTAAAAAATACTGTATGTCCATGAAAGTCGCGCCTAGCACTTGCAAACAGTTCCACTTTAAAAAAAGGTAGATGGGTTGTGGGTGATAACTTTCCAAAGTTTGCAATTTTAAACTTTGCTATTTCAGATATTGAATGGAAGTACACTTTGAAGTTAGGATCGAAAAAGAAACACTTCGTCTGAAAAACAATATACGTATGTACCTAGAGTAAAAATAATCCTCAATTCAATCCCCAGGTCATATTAGTATAGTGTGAATGGTATATTTGGGTGGGGAGGGGGATACTTCGTCTAGTTAGAAGGAAACCCATTTATCAACTTTAAATAAGTTTACTATTCATTTTGTATCAGAGTCTTTGTTTTGTTTTTTTAAACATTTTGAAAAGTTTTGAATTAAAAAAAGACTGGTTGTGCGGGGAAGGAAGGGGGGAGAGGGGTTAATCTGACAAATCTATAATCTCATACCAGCTCACTTTAAACATATTCATGTTTGTTTACTACTTTTTAGACCATCACAAGCAAGATAACTTAGTATTTAAATAAATAAAATCTAAAAAATATCATTTTTTTCCTATACAGTTTTATTCAAAAATTCAAAAAAATATGATCCCATTGAGATCCCAATCTATAAATTTGTACAAACATAGATAAAATACACAAAAATTTTTGAGAATTTTTTCAACAAAATTAATTATAAGTTTTTCGAGAAATTTAAATTTGAAATGTAAATTTCATTTTTTTAATAAATTTTTTATTAAATTAGCCATGTTGCATATCAGATTAAGCGGCAACTAACGTACTTTAAAATGCCATTTACCAAATCGTTCTATCTATATTTGGTGTCGAGTTATGGCCCCTTTTATGTTCCCTTATCCATGGAAAAACGAGGGTTTTTCCAAAGTTCAAAGTCTCATAAATGAAAAAATAATAGAGATAAAAATCCAAAAATTGAGGCTTTTGATTACCTCAAGGGGTACAATTGATGAGCCAAATTTGAAAGAAATACAAAAATGTAAGGTAAAATTTTTCTCAGATTTTGGATCACTTGACGTGGAATGATCCAACTGCTAATTTTTTCTTGTTTTTGTTTTCGCTAACAAAATCACGAAAGTACAGTACTTTCATTCGGTGAACAAATTTTTACCTTTAACCCTGCTTCATTTATGCATATGTAAACACATACGGCAATATTTAATACAGTTTGTCCTGTGTTTCTGCGTGAGTGTGTCGGTGGTGCCGTAGCTTCTAAACGGATGAAACAATTTTGATAATTCTTAATCTGTTCGAAAAGATATTTATTTGAGAGAGTTCTTGGCTAGATCTCATATTTGTATGAATTTAACAACAGAATGTTAATTAAAATAAGTCTTTATTCATGCGATTGGTAACGATATCATTGTTGGCGACAAGAACAGAAAACTTAATGCTTTAAAATCTTTGTGTTGCCAATTTCCATTTGTTAACAAATAAAATACCTGTGATTCTTTTAGCATATAAAACAGGCTAAAAGTGTTTTACATTCCTTCTTGGTTCCGCTTTTGCAAACATCAACTTTTCCTCGTAGTGATTATTTTTCTATTTAAATCTTTTGCATTGTCATCTTGAAATAATTTAAATTTTATATGCATTCTGACTCGCGTAGTTCAGATTAATATAAGGTCGGCAATCAGGTTCGTAGGGTTTTAAATTTTTAATTCAATGCTCTTATGATTTCAAATGCTATTTAATAATCACAGCAAAATGAGACATTGAAATCTAAAATGTATAGTAATTAGTGGTTAAATATTTACTTTTTATCCGTAGCAAACGTTATGATAAACAAAATACTCTTTCCATACTTAAATCATTTCAATGGGGTGAAAAATCGCCTCTTTGAAAAGTGTTTTCCTTTCCTTTTTCTAAGAAAAATGATTCCCGCATAGTTGTTTACTTTTCTAGATTGCTTATTGTCCTTTTTGTAGATTATGTTTCGGAAAATGAAGCATTTGTATGCGCTTTGAAACGTTGAGGCAACGTGAGAAAACTTCAGTAGCAATTTAGGTCACGTCTGAAACAAGAGGAGTAATAAATTTGTTGGGAAAGAAAACAAGTGCTTTAGGAATATGTAAGAAATTTTCATTTGGTGCAATTTTAACCCCCCCCCCTTTTTTTTTGTTTTCACAAACAGAACCACTCATTTAATTTATTATTTTGAAATTTTGTAACCATCCTCGGCCAAATGTGATTTTTTACTCTTGTTAATATACTTTGCTCTTTGCTTATTGTTAGAAATGGATACGTGAGGAAAATATCTAAGATATAAAAAAGAGGCTTGCTTTAAAATGCGAGAATTTATAGTAGGGGTTTATCGGGCACACATTTTTTTTTTTTTGCTAAGGGTTGCAAATTAGCTACAAACCATTTGCAGACCCATCGCATTCCTTGAAATTGACATTCATTCTTTCATGTGACACCACTATCGGCGAAGTCCATTGCCACGAGAATTTTGGTGCTTAGTTCCCCCCACTAAATGGAAGCACTTGGGCTGTATTCGATGCGAAACTACACTAGGAATTTAAGTTTGCCAATAGATGCTCCATGCCGACGGATATTTTACATACAGTATAATCATACGATAAT